>BLSH010031998.1:19368-29975 GCA_018402905.1 Glandirana rugosa | reverse complement strand
AATAGTATTCCCTGCAGTGGGTTTTCTGTATAATGTGGAACCCAATACACCATTTGAATCAATATAGATTTCAATATCTAAGAAAGTAATTTTTTCCTGGCTACAGTTCATAGTAAATTTAAGATTATATTTATTGTTGGAAATAAATTCCATGAATTGGGAGAGATCTTCACGAGTGCCAGTCCAAAGGAATAGCACTTTGTCTATGTATCTGTGCCATGAAATAATATGGTTGAGTAAAGATGACATGCGTTCATCCGCAAACAGGTCTTGCTCCCACCCCCCAGGTACAGATTGGCGTAGGCAGGGGCACATCTGGTGCCCATTGCCACACCCTGTACCTGGAGGTAGTGTGAGGAATCAAACACAAAACAGTTAGAAGTAAGGATATAGGTAAGGAGGCTAATAACAAAATTGTTGTATGTGGTTGAGTGTGAGCCCCTATCCGATAGAAAACAACCTCTACCCCTTTGGAATGAGGGATAGAGTTGTAAAGACTTTCAATGTCTATGGCAACCAACCATGTGTCCTTAGGGACATGTAGCCCTTCAATGATGCGTAGTAGGTGAATTGTGTTGGAGATATAGATCAACTAATTGACTAGCATTTTCTGCTACACTACCACACCCAGAGATGATGGGCCTACCCGGGGGGGCCTTTATGTGTAATGACATACTTGCCAATAGGGAATGGTATAGACCCATTACTAAAATAGTTGTAAACAATCTAATTGCATCTTATCGTAACATAATTTTCAAAGCATACCATAGTGGTATCATTGATAAGAATACATGGCAATTCTTGGATGTTAAGGACCATGTCATCCCAATGTTTTACGCACTGCCGAAGGTCCACAAATCGTTAAAGGCCCCCCCGGGTAGGCCCATCATCTCTGGGTGTGGTAGTGTAGCAGAAAATGCTAGTCAATTAGTTGATCTATATCTCCAACTGCATGTTATTTCCTTGTCATCTCATGTCAAGGACACAATTCACCTACTACGCATCATTGAAGGGCTACATGTCCCTAAGGACACATGGTTGGTTGCCATAGACATTGAAAGTCTTTACAACTTTATCTCTCATTCCAAAGGGGTAGAGGTTGTTATCAAATTTCTATCGGATAGGGGCTCACACTCAACCACATACAACAATTTTGTTATTAGCCTCCTTACCTATATCCTTACTTCTAACTGTTTTGTATTTGATTCCTCCCACCACCTCCATGTACAGGGCGTGGCAATGGGCACCAGATGTGCCCCTGCCTACGCCAATCTGCACCTGGGGGGGTAGGAGCAAGACCTGTTTGCGGATGAACGCATGTCATCTTTACTCAACCAAATTATTTCATGGCACAGATACATAGACGACGTGCTATTCCTTTGGACTGGCACTTGCGAAGATCTCTCTCAATTCATGGAATTTATTTCCAACAATAAATATAATCTTAAATTTACCATGAACTGTAGCCAGGAAAAAATTACTTTCTTAGATATTGAAATCTATATTGATTCAAATGGTGTATTGGGTTCCACATTATACAGAAAACCCACTGCAGGGAATACTATTCTCAGTACAAATAGCTTCCATCCCAAATCTCTGATCAGCAGTATACCCTATAGCAAGTACCTCAGGCTTAGGCGAAACTGCTCTTCAGATGTTGATTACCACATGGCAGCCAAGGACCTGTATACCAGATTATGTGCCCGCGGCTACAGCCGTTCGTGCCTTAAGAGAGCATACAAGAAATCCAATTAGCAAAATAGAGAGTCTCTTATTTTTTCTCAGAAAACTAAAACCAACTCACAATCTGTGAGATTTATCACACAATATTCTAATCAGCATAAACAGCTCATGTCAATCCTGGAGAAGCATTGGCCCCTATTGCTAGCTGATCCAGAAATTGCTCAACACATACAATCTTATCCTCAGATTACCTTTAAGCGCGCCCGGTCCCTTAGAGACCGATTGGTGAAAAGCCATTTTCAAGCCCCTAATACTAGTGAACAAGTGGCAACTGGCACCTTCGCTTGTGGAGGTTGCCAGTACTGCTCGTTCATCATTAATTCTAATCAAATCTTATTACCCAATGGCCAATCACATAAAATTGGGTACCAAGTTACATGTCAAACGGCAGGTGTAGTCTACCTAGCGTCTTGTCTCTGCGGAGCATTTTATGTGGGTAAAACTAAACGGCCCTTCGTTAAATGTATTAAGGACCATATGCTGCCAATTTACAAAAAACAAACCACCACAGCACTAAATTTACATGTTGCCAAATGTCACAATTTTGACCCTACCGTAGTAAAGTTTGCAGCTCTAAACCATGTACCCCTGGGCCTCCGTGGAGGTAGCGCAGACAAAGCTCTCCTTCAGATGGAGGCACGATGGATACATGTTTTAAGAGCCACCATATATTCGGGGCTAAATGAAAACATACGTTTTGCCTCTTTTCTTTAGTCTTTGAATTTATATTGTTGCTTTGCTGGGTATCTAATTATTCTATCTTTTCATTCAATTATATTTACGCTGATTCCTGTGCTAAAATAGCAAATATTTTGCTGGGCCGACATACATCTCTATATCATACTTGTCTCCCAGGCTTCCCACGTGGTCTGTATATAATGAGAGCTACCCATAATAATATATATGGGAAATCGACCCAGTATAGTTGAAAAAGTAAAAATTTGTGTTATATAATTAACAAAAGCCCTTTTTTTTGTTAAGTTGCACTTTAGACAAATGTATAATTTTGTGTTAATAATGCCTTATTAATTTGCAACATTTTTGAATGTATATGATTATTCTGCATTTCTATGAATGTTTTTTGTATTGCGTTTTAAATAAATACATTTGCACTATTGGTATTTTTTTTTTCTTCTGTCCAGACACGCCTGGCCTTTAGTGCCTAAGGCTTGACCCCCTCCTGTTAGTCCGGGTGGGTGTTGACAATTGTGCATTCGCACGGATGGATGTTGCAGCCCCCTAGCGGCGTCCTAGGTGCCCCTCGCCCTGCTCCGGTGATCGCTCAGTCCGGGTCCTTGCGCCTCGCAGTGATGTATGTGCAGCGTGCAGAGCCTGCAAAGCATTGTGGTGGCTGCAGTCCCCGCTCTGTGGCATCTCTAGGAGCATGCGCGGGGGTGCCGATCTATCCAAGCGCGCGCTCGTGACGTCACACGCGGCGCACGCTAGCTGCCTTCATAAGCCGGCTCCACGATTGAATGGTCCCAGTCCATGGACGGTTTGCAGACAGTGTCACGCTTTCCAGGTATGCTCGTTATATGACGCCCATAGTGAGTACTGTGGTTGTTGTCTAGGTCTCCCTTATTCCTGCTGCATATTTGGTCTATCTATCTTCATACATCATGGCTAGTTCACAAATGCTGTCTAGGTGAATGATTAAGTAGGGAAGTTAATTTGTCTTCCCTTTACTGCTTTATATTGCTTTATATTGCTTACCTATTTTATATTATATATCAACACCTCATAGAGATAGCCTCCATTACAAAATGGATCAGCATTTTTTATTTAAGGCAAATCTATCATTGCCCTCAATTTTTCTTAACAATGCCTTTTTGCTTATTTTATTATTTTCAGCTATTTTTGCTGCATATACTTTGCCTTTCAAGGCTGGAAGCTGGATATTCTTGATAGGGGTACACTGTATAGGAAAGTGACGTCTATAAGTGGCTCTTTAAGGTACTGCCCCCCTTTTTTCCATACTTCCTTTTTCCCCCTTTTTCCCCCCAGGTTCTTTGTCTCTATGCAGTATATGAAGAAACCTTTTTTCTTCCTTTTTCCTTTTCTTTTTTATTTATAGTCCATCAGTCGGCGTAAGTCAGGGCAGTTTGTTTATGCACATTGTCCTCCCTCTCGGTGTGGTGCTGGTAGGGGTGGATGACCTGGGCCTATTATATGGGCGCAGTTCTGGACAGTAGGAGGTGATGTGTAAAATTATTTCATCTATCCAATTTATATCAAACTCTGGCTAATTGTGTACTTTACAAAAATGTACATCTAGCTGTTGTGACTCCTTCAGCCACCATTAGACTGTATTACAGCGCTTTATAAAGTCCACAAATTAGTCCATAGAGATAGGGGTGAAAAAACAGTCCCAGAAATACACCAGTCTTGCAGTGGGGACAGCTGACAGAAGAGCAGGTTACCAGTCACCACAGAAGGGATCTATTCCACCAAGTGCGACACCCAAATCCACAATCTGCTTACCAGAATTCCGTAATTTAAGAGCCTGTATCAATAAACTGACACACATCCTTGTCAATAGATTCCAGCCTGTATCCGTCCCTCACGGATTTGAAGCTTGAAGCTGTTTTAATGGAAATGAGAGAGCAGCACACTGTGAAAAGATCCATTACTGGATTGTGTACCTGCTGGTGACCGGATCTGAGATTTGACCGTGAGGGACGGATACAGGCTGGAATCTATTGAGAGTCGGGTTTCTCGCCACAAGGATGTGTGTCAGTTTATTGATACAGGCTCTTAAATTACAGAATTCTGGTAAGCAGATTGTGGATTTGGGTGTCGCACTTGGTGGAATAGATCCCTTCTGTGGTGACTGGTAACCTGCTCTTCTGTCAGCTGTCCCCACTGCAAGACTGGTGTATTTCTGGGACTGTTTTTTCACCGCTATCTCTATGGACTAATTTGTGGACTTATAAAGCGCTGTAATACAGTCTAATGGTGGCTGAAGGAGTCACAACAGCTAGATGTACATTTTTGCATTGTTCATTTCCCACCAAACGGCAGCTTGTGAGGTCTACAGACCACTATACTATAAGTCTTAGTTATTTCCCCAGAACACCAGGTGCCCCACTTGCGAAGATTGGTGTGAAGTGATTAGGGACGCGGTTTCATTCCATCCTATATTAATTGTGTACTTTGTTTTTGTATTATTTTGTATATGGTTCTCATTTCTATTCTCTTATCAGATCTGTACAACGCTCTGGTTTGTCATAGTCCCTGAAGAAGCCATATCAGGCGAAACATGTTGGACGTTTATACAGACTTACGACCGTTGCAACTGCTAAAATTTACCATGCTGTACAATGCTATGTAAACCAACCACTTTATTGCTCCATGCTGTTTTTAATCGTTCATCAAGTACCTATAGTACTGTTTTAAGCATATATTGAATAAACTTCATTATATTTTATTACTTTTGTATTCTCTCTTAGTCATACTTGTGCACCGCTATAACCCCGCACAATTACCTTCACAATCCCTTTCCTAGTTCCACTCCTTTCCCGTCCCTTCCCCTTTCCCTCCCCTCTGACTTTCCAAATTCCCCTTTCCATCTTTTTGTAATATATATATATGCGCCACACTTGGGCTGAGTGCAGTGAGTGCTGGCAGCCAAGGTTTCTCCAGAGCCACTGAATTATAATGAAAAAATCCAAGATCCAAGGGGTTGCAGCACTCAAAGCAGATCTAAAGGCAAAACTTTTTTTTTGGTTAGAGTAAGGGAGGGTTATAACCCCTGTCATCTATGTCCTATAGGGGAGATTTCTTTCCACTCCCTGTCCCTAAGCCAAATCAAGGAATTCAGAGGAAATCTCTACAAAGTGAAGAAACCAGGGTCACCAGAACGAATGCCTCATTGGAAGATTTCACTTATATTCCTGTTTTGGTGACAACCCAAAATTTGGGATTTTGGTGATAATGGTAAAAAGGACAAATAGAAAGGGTGAATCTCCTGAACAGAGGCACATATGGCAAAAACATTTTGCCATTAGTTGTACTTTAAATATTTAAAGTAGTTGTGAAGTCACGTAAAACTATATATATTTTCCAATAGTTAAATATGTACACAAAATTAGTCCATTTGTGTAATTAAAAAAAAACTTGCCTACATATTTTTTTTAGCCTGAAAGGTGTAGGTTATGTGATTGCTTTTCTATCCTTAGAGCATCGCAGACCTGAGAGCGAGTCCACATCAGGGCATGGATGTCATTTCTGGAAGTGACATTTGCTGCTGAACTTCAGCACTTCCAAGGTAATGAAATGCAATCACATCTTAGCATGGGCAGTTTATAACCAGGGAGTAGAGAACTGACAGGATCAATCAGGTAATATTGAAGGATTACAACCACAGATAAATTATTAATATAAAAACCACATAGATAACCACTTAAAGAGACAAACATATGTTTTTAATATATTAGTAATTAAAGTGGAACTATATAAGTACCTGAAATAAATAAATAAAATAAATAACTATGGGCAAAACTTTTTTTTTTCATTTTGGATAGAGTAAAGGAGGGTTATAACCCCATCTCTGTCCCATTGCCGAGATTTCCCTTCACTTCCTGTCCCATAGCCAAACAGGAAGTGAGAGGAAATCTGTGAAAATTAAAGGAATTTTTTGGGGACCCCCAGCTCACCAGAATTAGTATCCCCATTGGAATATTTCCCATCTATTACTTTTCTGGGGACAACCCAAAAATTGGGGTTTTCTTTTTACTTTCACTTTCAATGATAATGGTAACCAGGACAAATAGACAGGGGGAATCTCCTTAACAGGGGCACAGACAGCAATAAAAACTGACAGGAGCTCTAATCCCTCTCCACTCTTTCCAAAACTAAAAAAAAAAAAAGATTTGCCTTTAGTTATACATTAGGGTTACAAACATTTCCATATGAAATAAAGTACAACGTAAACTCACAGAAGAGTTTTCATAGAAGTTCAACAATGTTGACTGTCTGCCCTTCCTCAGGCACGGAAACACATCTAGTTACAAAATAACAAAGTGTTCTAATTAAAAGCAACAAATAGGAACCGGAAATCAGTGAACATCAGATACTAATTAACAAAGTAAATAGCATACATATTGACAGAGGCAGCGATCTGGAAGCAATCTTCCTCCTCAGGGACATATAGAGAGACTGAATGGTCAAATTCCATGAAATGACAGGCTACAAGTGATTGAGTTAGTCCATTCCATATCAAGTATTTGTGTCTGGCTATTCTATCATGTCTTTTTGTGTGGTTCCCCCATGTACAGTAAACCACAAGGACACTTTAGGATGTAGAATACATATGTTGACTGGAAGGTGTAGTATCCCGTTATTTGAAAGGATAACTAAACCCAAGAACAAAGATGCAATATATTTCGGCTTACACGCCCTAGATGTGTTGGCTGCCTTTATTTTCTCTCTTTTTTAAAGTTGATAACATTTTCAGCAAATACAGAAAATACCTGTTGATCTTGACAGACATTTCATGAAATATTGATCCAATCTTACTAGTTTATTAAAACAGATGAAGCCACTGCGCTTAGGGACAAAATATAGTGCAATGTAATTCCCAAACCCCAGCAGCTATGCACAAAACTTTTTGGATAAATAATGATATAAAAAATATGTGGTGCAGCGCTCAAACAGTCCCAAAGAAAATGTCCATCATCTTTAGAGTTCACTTATTCGAGACCCGCCACCAGGGTATTCCTTATGAGAGTGAGAATCCAAACATATGTACGAGGCTTCAGGAAAGGTTTCAAAGACCATCACCTTCACCCAACACACTGGTCCTTACCGAATAGACCAGACCCCCATTACAGAGGTCAGATCGGCATGATGTCACTGATCAGGTTCCCCTTCACGTCACACCCCCCCCCCCGTCTCCTCCCTTGGACTTCCTTAGCCCTGGTGGTCTAAGTGGAAACGCTCCAGACCGCGATTACCGCCTCCGTCACTGTCCTCGGTCACCACTCTCAGCGTCCTACACTCTTCCGACTCATCACCCAGATGAGGTGGACCCCCATTACAGAGATCAAATTCACTCAGCCTGCTCCTGTTGCAGTAATCAACTGCTTAGATGCTTCAGGTGGGTGGGAGTCATCCAGAGCTGTGCTCCTTTGAATCACCTGAGTCCAAAATCTCCCAGAAATATACAGCAACTAAGGAATCATCATCCAGCCGAGTTTGTGCAACAGTAAGGTGAATTTGATCTCTGTAATGGGGGTCCACCTCATCTGGGTGATGAGCCGGAAGAGTGTAGGACGCTGAGAGTGGTGACCCAGGACAGTGACGGAGGCGGTAATCGCGTTCTGGAGCATTTCCACTTAGCCCACCAGGGCTATCTGAGTCTGAGGAAGGAGACGGGGGAGTGTGTGATGTGAAGGGGAACCTGATCAGTGATATCATGCCAATCTGACCTCTGTAATGGGGGTCCGGTCTATTCGGTAAGGGCCAGTGTGTTTGGGTGACGGTGATGGTCTTTGAAACCTTTCCTGAAGCCTCATACATATGTTTGGATTCTCACCCTCATAAGGTATACCCTGGTGGCGGGTCTCGAATAAGTGAACTCTAAAGATGATGGACACTTACTAGTTTATTGTAGATAGTAGGATCTCTTTTATATAACTTTTATATAGCTTATATAACTTTAAAGGAGAGGGTGAAGAATTAAAGCGGAGTTCCAGCCTATTTTACAACAATGGCTGCAATTATTGCCGGCCACACCCCCATTTATTTTCAGATACTTTTCTTTTTTGTCATCTTCTACCTTTTGTTGGGGCTAAAGGCTGCACTTCCATTTATCCTCACTGCAGCAAGGTCTGTCATTTCCGCTTGCCCATTGGCTCCTGGGATAGCAGTGTTATCAATCCCAGGAGTCAATGGGAATCCTCCTCTGTTAGCATTGCGTTGTTTCACAACCAGAAATGATGCAATGCTTCCTTGATTGATTGATTGACAGGTTGCCATAGCAATGGGGCGGGAACCTCCTCCAATGCCACCATCGCTAATGCAACCTGCTAGACACACAGTGGGCCGTGATTCGTTCGCACTGCACATGTGCGAAATTGGGAGGTGCATGCTGGGTAGCCAGCTGCACCTAATCCGGGGAGAGAATCTCAGCGGCCTTCAGATGCCCATAAACAGGATGGCTGATCAGGAGTTACAAGAAAGTCCTAAGAGGTGCACAAAGACCAGAAACTGTATAATATCTAACACATGTCGAATTATAATATAGGAGCGGTGACTGTCACAGGCGTTATTTAAAAAAAAAAGTGACCAGAACTCCACTTTATGGGACATCAGGATGGTGATTTTTGAAAATCCCGCAATGCTTTTTAGTAATAGTATAACTTTTATAAGAATATGGATGAAATTTACTCAATGACAATGCTTTGATGCAGTAAAGTAAAGTAAATTGACTCTGTAGGTTTGAATTGAAAACATTGGAAGGATGAAAACTGCATAAATGCAATAACTAATTTGGATCAGTGAGTTTTGCATAGAGATCACCAATCAGTCACTTACCTTGAGTTGTGATACTTATGTCAAGATAGGATATAGATTCTGTTTGTTTAGTAATGTTGACTTCTTAGCCATGGACTAGATGGTTAAGATGGTAGTGACATTTTATAAAGGACAATTGATTTGTGGATATATATAATTTTACTCTTTTTGTATATTACCCCTGGTAGATGATATATACTGTATATATTTTACATATTTATGTGTCCAGACAATGGTGGTGTGCGGTACTGAGTGGAAACAGGATTGCCGCTTGTGTGTTATAGCGTCCCACTCTGTTCCTTATACCTTGGCTGCTTAGTTTTCTGTATATTTCCTACATCTTTATATTTTTTCTTTTTTAGGTTTCTGAAGAAGAAAAGTATTTTTTGAAAATCTTCTGTCTTTTGTTATATGTCCCTGTGGAGATAGATTGCTTCCCAATCGCTGTATGCCTCTTTACACAGATGTCGACGTGTATGCTGTTTACTTTGTTAATTAGTTTCTTATGTTCTCTCATTTCTGGTTCCTGTTTTTTTGCTTTAAATTAGATTGTTTCTTACTTTGTAACTAGTTATGTTTTTCTTGCCTGAGGAAGGGCGGACAGCCCCATACTGTTGCGATTTCTATGAAAACACACAGTTGACTTTCTTATTTGATAATAAATCTTTAAATTCTGCAACCCCTTGAACAATTTCTCTATATTGAAGGCTCTCAGGATGCCTGGGTTGCTGAAACTCATTGCACTCTGCCCATGTGCTGTGCACTGTTAACACTGAACTAAATATATACACGTGGATCTGTATGAGTTTTCAATAGCAACCTCTAAAGAGATAATGGCAATTGGGTAATTTTCTTACTTAAAATAGGACACAGTTCAGATGTTAAAAAGTGTTACAGAGTCCCAAGATTTTTTGATATCTT
Source organism: Glandirana rugosa (assembly GCA_018402905.1). Classification (NCBI taxonomy): domain Eukaryota; kingdom Metazoa; phylum Chordata; class Amphibia; order Anura; family Ranidae; genus Glandirana; species Glandirana rugosa. Next base: position 19,796 of record BLSH010031998.1, on the reverse strand, counting down.
TATCTTCAGCACTTGACTCATAAGTAGAGTTGAGCGAACACCTGGACATTCGGGTTCTGCTGGTCCGTCCGAACTTCGGGACAAAGTCCGGGTCCGGGTCCGGACGGAACCCGAACGATCGCACGGACAACGAAAGCCCAAGGCAGGCCTGGGCCTGGGCCTGAAACAGGGCTTCAAGCCTGCCTGGTCGTCTTGGGCTTACAGGTCCACAAGCGAGTTGAGATGAATACTCAGTTCACGACTTCTATTTCTATAGTTTTTTAGAACCCTGAGACATTGTGAAAAATTGTAGACTTGACACAGGATAAAATTCATTCTTTTAATGGGTTAACGGTAATAGAGAAATCTCCAACGATAACTTTTGAGTATGTCTAGGTGCACATATATAAATCAAGTCACAATTGTCACGTGTCGTGTACCCGTCTCAC
>BLSH010031997.1:502980-515581 GCA_018402905.1 Glandirana rugosa | reverse complement strand
TAGTGTACAGCTTGTATAACAGTGTAAATTTGCTGTCCCCTCAAAATAACTCAACACACAGCCATTAATGTCTAAACAAGAGTACACCCTTAAGGGAAAATGTCCAAATAGGACCCATTTAGTCATTTTCCCTCCCCGGTGTCATGTGACTCATTAGTGTTACTAGGTCTCAGGTGTGAATGGGGAGCATGTGTGTCTAAACCGCTGGCAACAAAAGAGAGTACACACCTAAGTGAAAATGTCCAAATTGGGCCCAAAGTATCAATATTTTGTGTGGCCACCATTATTTTCCAGCACTGCCGTAACCCTCTTGGGCATGGAGTTCACCAGAGCTTCACAGGTTGCCACTGGAGTCCTCTTCCACTCCTCCATGACAACATCACAGAGCTGGTGGATGTTAGAGATCTTGCACTCCTCCACCTTCCGTTTGAGGATGCTCCACAGATGCTCAATAGGGTTTAGGTCTGGAGGCATGCTTGGCCAGTCCATCACCTTTACCCTCAGCTTCTTTAGCAAGGCCGGTAATTGTCTTGCAAGTGTGTTTGGGGTCATTATCATGTTGGAATACTGCCCTGTGGCCCAGTCTCCAAATTGAGGGGATCATATTCTGCTTCAGTATGTCACAGTACATGTTGGCATTCATGGTTCCCTCAATGAACTGTAGCTCCCCAGTGCCGGCAGCACTCATGCAGCTCCAGACCATGACACTCCCACCACCATGCTTGACTGTAGGCAAGACACACTTGTCTTTGTACTCCTCACCTGGTTGCTGCCACACACGCTTGACACCATCTGAACCAAATAAGTTTATATTGGTCTCATCAGACCACAGGACATGGTTCCAGTAATCCATGTCCTTAGTCTGCTTGTCTTCAGCAAACTGCGGGTTTTCTTGTGCATCATCTTTAGAAGAGGCTTCCTTCTGGGATGACAGCCATGCAGACCAATTTGATGCAGTGTGCGGTGTATGGTCTGAGCACTGACAGGTTGGTCCTCCCACCCCTTTCACCTCTCATACATCTATTTCCCAAAGACAACATCTGGATATGACGCTGAGCACGTGCACTCAACTTCTTTGGTCGACCATGGTGAGGCCTGTTCTGAGTGGAACCTGTCCTGTTAAACCATTGTATGGTCTTGACTAGAGTTGAGCGATCCTGGACTGTAACGTTCGGGTTCGTACCGAACTATCGGGTGTCCGTGTCCTGAATCCGAACCCGAACGTTTTAGAAAACGCTCGGGTTCGGGTTCTGAGTTCTGGTATTTTATCACGCATATTGAATAGCTGCAGGGCAGCCAATCAACAAGCGTTTCACTGGTTTTCCCTAGAAGCCATCACAGCCATGCCTACTAATGGCATGGCTGTGATTGGCCAGTGCATCATGTGACCCAGCCTCTATATGAGGCTGGAGTCACAGTGCTGCATGTCACATGCTCTCAGGTTAGTGTAGGGAGAGGATGCTGCCGGCGCTGTATGGGACAGATTGTGAGGGACAGATTGCAGTGATAATAACTAGGAAGAGATTACTACTACTGCTTTGAGGGACAGATTGTAGATCTATAACATCTCATCCTGCATTACAGAAAGATCTGATTACAGAACGATCTCTTATCCTGCATTACAGAACGATCTTAAGGGACAGATTGCAGATCTAATATCATCTCCCATTTTTCTTCCTTTTGCAGCCCTCTAGCACTTTCCAGGACTTTTTTACAGTAATTTTTTTGCCGAAAAGTTGGGGTCTCAATTGAATTCAATAAGATCCAGGGTAAAGTTTGGATGACGTTCGGTACCGAACCCGAACGTTTCCGGAAAGATCGGCCAAACCTGCAGAATCCGAACATCCAGGTGTTCGCTCAACTCTAGTTTTGACCACCGTGCTGCAGCTCCGTTTCAGAGTCTTGGCAATCTTCTTATAAGCCTAGGCCATCTTTATGTAGAGCAACAATTCTTTTTTCAGATCCTCAGAGTTCTTTGCCATGAGGTGGCATGTTGAACTTCCAGTGACCAGTATGAGAGAGTGAGAGCGATAACACCAAATTAAACACACATGCTCCCCATTCACACCTGAGACCTAGTAACACTAATGAGTCACATGACACAGGGGAGGGAAAATGGCTAAATGGGCCCTATTTGGACATTTTTCCTTAAGGGTGTACTCTTGTTTAAACATCAATGGCTGTGTGTTGAGTTATTTTGAGGGGACAGCAAATTTACACTGTTATACAAGCTGTACACTCACTACTTTACACTGTAGCAAAGTGTCATTTCTTCAGTGTTTTCACATGAGAAGATATAATAAAATATTTACAAATATGCGAGGGGTTTACTCACTTTGTGAGATACTGTATATATATATATATATATATATATATTGTATTGTTGATATCATATTTTGGATGCATAATACTTTATTTGGCATATTTTTCATATTTGTCTACTGAGTTAACATGAGGATAGGTCAAAGAGAGTTGTAATATTATACTGAATATATTATATATTTGTTTTTTGGTGTGATTTTTGTAAATGTCTCCTTTGAAGTGCAATTATGTAGAGAACTCTAACCACGTATGGCAAGCCGTAGCCTGATTTCAATGCACACTAAGGGGTTGATTTACTAAAGCTGGAGAGTGCTGGAGAGTGCACAAACTGGTGCAGCTGTACATGCTAGCCAATCAGCTTCTAATCTCAGCTTGTTCAATCAAGCTTTGACAATAAAACCTTGAAGCTGATTGGTTTCTGTGTGGAGCTGCACCAAATTTTACACTTTCAAGCTTTAGTAAATCAACCCCTAACATTTTGCCACAGTGTGCATAATAAGCTGTAGCTAGTCAGATAGAACCTACCTTACTTCCTGGCTGGAGGACATCCAGCATCATCTAGCCATTTCCTACCCAGCCTCCCAGTTGCTGGCCTGCCCTTTCATTCATTGGATTTCAGTTCTTTCCATGGAGGCTCAGCATCATGCAAAGGTTTTGTCAAGGGTAGTCTGCATAGAAATATGCAGAGAAAGGCGCTTCTAAGTGCAGTATGTAAGAAATGTTATTATAAGGCAATGGTTAAAAACACTTACAGGATTACAGAGTAAACAGGCTCATCACAGTATGAAAAACTCCGGAGATGGTATACGCTGTCACTGTGCTGTCCAGCAGCAGCAGGAGCCGAGGGTCTGGAGGAGCAAGATGGCTGCTGCACTTCCTGAAACCACGTGGAACACAGGGGGTGGAAGTGACATCAGCAAGGGGCGGTGACTAGTTTCGGAGCATGCTCATAGGCTTCTTCTTCAGGTTTTGAAGAAACCTGACATACTGCACTTAGAAGCACCTTTCACCTGCATATCTTTGTCTATCCAGAGTGTGCTTCTCTCCTGTAGGTGCTGCTCGAGTGCCTGTCAACTTGCTATCCTACTACCTTGGATGATCTTGAATATATATAGCTCCTGCAGGTACTAGCAGACGCTCTCCTACTTACCATTCTGCATAGAAATATACACTTCTCCAGACTTACATCCACCAATCAAGACATTATGATATTTGCATAACTCCTCCCAAGAGAGATCCTGAGAGGTGTAGTAAGACAGGGTAACCTCCCATCATCCAAGATCTGCCTGTATTGCATAGAGAAGTACAGGGATTTAGTGATGGCATCCCTGGGTCTGAAATAATTTGCTGTGGGTTTCAGTTTATTCATTGGTGTAAGCAGTAGGCACATTGGCTAAGATGCCTTCTTGCCTTGCAGCACTGTAGTTCTGGGTTGACTTTTCAGCAAGAACATTCTGCATGCGAACTGCATTTCCTCCTACAATCTCAGAAGCAGCTTCTACTAAAAGTATTCCTATTGTGCTCTAGAAATGACTTTGTAAACCGTTTGGGGACAGGGCCTGATGTGAATAGTTCCGAGTTGTCTTTAAAGCCCTTTGGAACATATCAGTGCTGTTAGCTGTATAAACAGGTAAAATAAATAAGGTGTTTTTTAATCTACTGTGTGATGCATTATAATTCACTGGCCATATCAAGCCATCTTTTTCATCGATAGTAAAGTCCTGCTCAAGAAGCACACAGGTTTCCATAAATCACGCAATGTTCTTTTTTTCCACAGGAAAACATTTTTCATTCTACTTACATTTAATACAGAAAGAGCTCAGGGTTTTTTGCCAAATAAGATAAGACAACTGAATTTATTTCAACATGATAAAGGGGCTGTTTACATTGATGGGAATGCACAATGAGCAGAGGCTGAAACAGTGGGAACAGAACAAAAGAGACATAAAACATTTGTTCCCGCATTCCTGCAAAATAGGGATAGTATGGGGGTGCTTTTCAAGGATAACAAATGATGCTGAATGGCTGAAGTCTTGCAGATGCAGATGGATGAAGATTTTTATTTCAGTTTATATAGAGCCAAGATATTGCACAAACTTTAATTTGTAATATATACAACCATTCCCATCTGGACCTGCCCATATAGGAGCTTAAAGTGTTACTAAACCCAGCAATATATAAATAATTCACCCCCCCCCCCCCCCCCCCCACAGTGCGGACAGCTTCTAAGTCATATTTTTATATCAAAATACTGCTGTTATATACCTTTTTTTTTTCATCTGTATATTGCAGTCAGGTGATAAACTGCCAAGAGCCAGGGCTTCCACAGTGTTCATATAGGAGGAGATTTCTGATGACATGACTTCTTTTACATCAGTGACCCTTCAGCCACAATCTGGCCAGAGCTGATTGGTGCTTTGCCAATGACATGCTCAGTTCACAAATAATCAATCACTACCTCTAGAAATGTACTGCAGTCTGTGTCCATGTGAAACATGAAGATCGAACAGAGCATGTGCAACATTTCCACACTGCCTGCATGTAGTATAGTATAGTATAGTCTAATATAGTAGACAGGGCAAGAAGGAAGTATCTGGCCATACAAGATCAAACAGCCTTTTTACACAATACAGAGGATTAACCCCTTAAGTTACACAGTGAGTATAGCAAGCATGCTATTCTGCATATACAGACTAATTTTACTGTTGTGGGTTTAGTAACACTTTAAAGAGTCATATCCCTAACACAGTTGTAGCGCATCTCCCATAGGAGCCTCTGATGAATAAGGATCCCTCACCCTGCACAGCCAGGCCAACAGATTTTTCACAGGCACACAGGAAAACAATCCAGCAACTTTGTTTTGGGGATTGGCTGGGCCCCCAATACTCCACACAGCTCCTCCTAACCTCCCTCCCATTCTTCTGAAAACTTCTCCAAGGTTCCAGCAAGTGGGGGGCACCAGAGGTGCTGCCTGATGAGTCACCCAGCCTCCCTGAATCACTCACCCTGACCCAGATTAAACACAGGCTTGACTGCCAACCACACCTAAATGTACCTACACTACAAAAACCTATGTACAGTACTTCCTAATCTAGCACACTAGAGACTACACAGTCATATATAGAAAATCATTATACGTCAAATTTTAAATGGCAGCCAACAAACCTACTTGCAGGTTCAAATTAAGCTATAGACGACAGAGGAAAATTGGCATATTTTTCATAGTTTTTAGCCGCACATTTTCACTGGCAAGTTTTATACTTGCAGAGCACTTAAAGCACAAGTTCTAGTTGACACTTTTCCAATTTGTAGTAAATTTGCGTGGCAAATCTCTAGCAAGAGCAAAGTTGCCATTGTGAGTCTACAGCAAGAGCTCTGCAAGTCTACAGCATGAAAATTCAGCCACAGTGACCCCCTGTGGTGGGATGACTCTTACAAAACATAACTGAACCAGAGCTTGCAGCAGACTTGCAAAATGTTTGCAAAGAAAGTTGATCTGGAGTCATGCAATGCGGACTTCAATTGTGCAACAAACGCATGAAGCCTTGCAAGTAAGTCATTTTCAAACTTTCAGCACAGTTGCTTGCTATCTGGATATAGACTTAATTATACATGATTTAAACCTAGAAAGCTGGCCACAAATAGAATTTTGTTTGATTTGATTTTCTAATAGTGGATGGGGATAAATCGATGCTTGTATCAACCATAGCGAAGACAATGTTTTTTTCTTGTTTCTGATCTGAATTAATAAAATTCTAACCATTAAAGTGGTCCCCAGTTTGGAGAAATCCTACTTATAGTAATGAGCATGTGTTAGGAAATGTTTCATGAACATTTGTTCTTTTAGATTCTAGTCTATCTATCTATCTATCTATCTATCTATCTATCTATCTATCTATCTATCTATCTATCTATCTATCTATCTATCTATCTATATCTCCACTACAACCCAATTGACTGGTGAACATAAAATGTACATAGAAATATACCTCTAAATGCAATATACCTATACATTTACATAAACTTGTCTTTATTTATTGATGTTCCTAAGTATCCTTCTTTGGGTACCAAGGGCTAAATAGTTACAATCTCCAATGATTGAAATCTGGTCTTAAAGCGGAACCTCGGTAATTTTTCATCTTTCCATCTATTAAATCCTCAGCCCTTGTTGTTTTAACTTTGGATAGTAAAACTTTTTTTTTCTGCCAGTAAATACCTTATACAGCCCACTTCCTGTTTCTTGGCTGGAAAAATGTCTCAGCGTTTGACATCATGCACAGCTCTCTCAATCTCGTGAGAGTTTTGCAGGAAGGGAGGGAGGATGAGTCATAAGAGGGCCAATGAGAGCTGCAGAGCTAGAGGTGTGCCTCTGTAAATTCAGGAAGTGAACAGGCAGCAGCTTCAGCTGCCCACCGTTAAAATGATTGCAGACAGACTTAGTGGAGCATATTTGGCAAGTACAAAATCACAGTATTTATAAAATAATATGCAAAGCGGTTAGAGGGAAGCTTCAGAATGGCAAATATGTCTTTATTACAAATTATGTGAGCGGACTGCAGTTCCTCTTTAAGTACTTATATGTTTTTGGGAGAATACTGTAGCACCCAGAGTAGAGCCAAGTATACAGGAACATTAAACTTTATACACCACCAATACCTTCAGCTATATATCTTTAACAAACATAAACAGCGTCGTAAAGTGACACTAAACAATATCCTTATTCTCCAAAAATAATCCATACACATGCACTACTTAATTGCCCTGTAATCATTGTTCATTAACCCCTTGTCGTTTGATGGCGGCAGGTTGGCTCTATTGCGCAAATCGCCATAGATGTACAGCGGCGCTTTAAGATACTGTAGGGGGCACGTCTCTGGAGCTGATGCTCATGGCTAGCGGGCGCAATGTTCGCCCCCCCACCTGCCTTGTTCGCTCCTCACAGAAGCCAGAATGGGGATCTGTTGAGGTAAACAAATGGATCTCCGTTCTGACAGGGAAGTGGAGAGAGGTCTGCTGCTCCCAGTGATCGGGAGCAGCTTTCTCTCTCTACTTCCAGTCACTACATTTCCCACACAGTTAGAAACACCTCCCTAGGGAACACTTAACCCCTTGATCGCCCCCTAGTATTAACCCCTTCCCTGCCAGTGACATTTATACAGTAATCAGTGGCTATTTTTAGCTATGATCGTTGTATAAATGTCACTGGTCCAAAAAAAGTGTCAAAAGTGTCCGATCTGTCCGCCGCAATACCACAGTCCCGCTAAAATTGTTGATCACCGCCATTACTAGTAAAAAAATTAATAAATAAATAAAAATGCCATAAATCTATTCCCATAGTTTGTAAACGCAATAACTTTTGTACAGCCCAATCAATATACGCCTATTGCGATTTTTTTTTTTTAATAAAAATATGTAGAAGAATACATATCGGCCTAAACTGAGGAATATTTTTTATTTTTTTTGGATATGTGTTATAGCAAAAAGTAAAAAAGAAAGTTTCTTTTTCAAAATTGTCGCTCTTTGTTTGTTTATAGCGCAAAAAATAAAAACTGCAGAGGTGATCAAATACCACCAGAAGAAAGCTCTATTTGTGGGAAAAAAGGGAAGTCAATTTAGTTTAGGTGCAACGTCGCACGACCGCGCAATTGTTAGTTAAAGCGACGCAGTGCCGTATCCAAAAAGTGCTCTGGTCAGGAAGGGGGTAAATCCTTCCGGGGCTAAAGTGGTTAAAGAATATGTTACCCTAATATTTCAAATTCCTGATATGTGTCTGATGTATTTGTATGCAAAAATATCCTATTCTCTTTATATTGGTTCCTTTGCGTGAAATCTCTGGTGTTCCTGCCAGTCCCTCTGTTTTTCTATTAAACTGACCACACTAGGCAGGATAGCACAGCATGGTCAGTTCTGGCCTGCTCTCCTCCAATGATCAGACTTGTGAAGACACACCCCCATCTGCATAGTCATTCACATGGAAGATCAGTGTGCTGCTGTTTCTCCTCCACCATCTCTCTGAGCCCCTTATGCAGCTGAGAACAGAGGGTATATAATCACTTAAAAAAGGAAAAAATAAAAAGTGTTTATTGTGTTCTTTTACATGTATACACATAAATTTTGCCTTACATGTTATTTTAAACTGAATGAGTTGTTTTACAAGGTGAGGGTTCACATATACTGTTCTTACTGTGTTTTTCTGCCTCCTTGTAACATCTCCATGATCTTGTGAACTTCTCCTTCCCCCCTCTCTTCCATTTGTTTGTAATGAGCAGTGTGCATTAGTTGTGACCATGTTCACTGATCTATGCACACCACAAATCCCATAGTCCACATTTAATAGTACATGTCCATCTTGGGAGCAAGCAAGACCTTACTACTTACAGTGGGACAATGGAGAATGAATGTAGCCACCCAGACTTCATTCACACCTGAGTGTTTTGTAGCTCAGAGTTTGAAGCTCGAAGATGCTCAACAAGCAAAATCCTATTCATTTCAAAGGCCCCTGTTCACAAGTTTCCTTCAATTCTGTGATACATATCTACTATGCCCTGTTGATAGGCACCGCTGTGTCACACATTTCACAGAGCCTGCCTTCTGAACTACAGAGGTGCTGGGAGGAGGAGTTTTGGGAGGTGAAATCAGTACAGGAATCACAATTTGCAGGCAGCAAGGTACCATGGGACATGTAGTCCTTATGAATTGAAAGTAAATAGCAGAGGAGAAGCTGCAAAGCATGTAGGGAATCCAGGAAGTTGTGGAAAGAGAAGGCCAGCAGACAGGCAGAACTCACAACACGAAAGGAGCAAATACAACCTATAACTATTATTTGTATTGCTAATACAATGCTGATTTTATTAAATGAAAGTATTTGCTATTACCATAGAGTGACTCCACTTTTGTTGAGAAAAATGCATTCCCCTCTGTACATTAAAAGCATTTTAACAAACTTTGTTGCAGATTCCTACCTTTTATTATTATTGTTATTCTGAAGGAATCACCGTATGTTTGTCTGTGTCCATGTGAAAGTACATATAATGGGAATAGTTTCATAACTATCAACCAGCTGCTGCACCTGCAGGGCTCTAATGAGGAAAATTGCAGGGGGTCAGTGCGCATGTGCATGGCGCCGGGAACGATCTGACTGTGCTCTGCACATCCCCACAAACAGCTATTTTAAGCCTGAGGGAGAGTAGGTGAGGCCCCGTGAAGCTCGACATTAAGTGGGGGACAGCAGGATGCAAAAAAAACCCATACAGCCACCCTAGCAGCCTTAATTGGCACGCCAGTCCCCTCTCCAGTAACGGACCCCTCCAGCCAAGATGCCTAAGGTCCAGAAGACAGCTACACGAGGTGGCCCGCCACCTACACAACAGCCCTTGCCCCTGCAGCAGACTGCTTCCAAGGAGGACACAATGAGAGACCCTTTCTCCTTGCAGTCTGGTGATTCCCAGCAGCAGACATTACCAGGTGAGCCACAACAGTTCTCATCTTACCCAGCTTCTCCTGGGGGAAATATGGACAGTGTAGCCTCTCCAGCCTCCTCCATGGATAAGCACATGAGTGACCTAGCAGACCTGGCTCTGAGTCAGTGCAGTTCCACGGGTCATCCTCCCCCGGTGCAGTCTACACCATATACTGGGGATCCAGTGCTTCTAGCTGGATTCTCTGTCTTGCTACAGTAGGAACTCTCCAAGGCCTGTGCCATCATAACTACTGACATAAAAAGCGATTTCCAGGCTGTGGGAGAAAGACTGGACTCTATAGAATCAAAAGTAGATGGGACTGTGAAACGAGTTAACCAGAACTCCAAAATGGTCACCACATTACAAGAACAATTGGATCAAGCCCAGGCCAAAATAGAGGACCTGGAAAACAGATCCCGACACTACAATTTCAGGGTTAGGGGCCTTCCTGAGACAGTCACAGACTTAGAACCTGTCCTACATGCTCTGATGCAGGACTTGACATCGCTCCACACCAGTTGGAATTAGATCACATCCATCATGCCCTAACAGTCCTCAGGTGAGATGGCCTGCCTCGATTATAATTGTTAAACCCCATTTTTATAGGGTCAAAGAGAAAATCATGATGACAGCCAGAACCAAGCAAGACATCTCACTACTTGGGCACCCAATCCAAATTTGCACCGGGGATTTTGTAGTCCTATTATAGATGAGGTCTATGTCCCCTTCCTCCACTGGTTCCCCCATTTCCTTAGCCCTCCTTACTTGTTGCCTCCCAACATTCCCTTTCCCCCACCTCTCCTTTTCCCTCCTTTACCAACATTTCCTTTAATCTGACCCCCCCCCCAATTCTGGCCCATCTGAGGCCTCCAACAAAACCTGAGTCCTCTGGTTTTACAGTTTAAAGTTTATAGTTTTATAGGAAGCCCCATGATTGCTTGGATGACAATACCTATGGTATGAAAATCTGTTGCTTTTGAACATATGTTCTGGTGTTAATAGGATGTTAGAACCTAAGTGAGACATTCCTAATTTACATAAAGGAGTGGGGGTGATCCCGTTGTATTACCTCCAATCTATCCTTCAAAAACTTGATTGTAGAGTAAAGTACCGAGGCGGAACCACATGCCGCTTGTAGCAAACTTGCCTATAGCGGATTTTGCTTTTGGCAACTTCGCCCGCAACCAGCAGTCTGTGATTGCTTAACAGGCAAGTACAGACTGCTGAACCACCATGACTAAAATAATCCTGATGAACGTTAAAATCCTATCCCACAATTTTCAGGGCCTTAACTTCTAAACTTACGTTAGCCTTTCAACACTACCATAAATTAGGGATAGATGCATTTCTCTCGAACCTGGTCCCCCCAAGTATCTCAACGCTAAATTTCCCACCTGCACTGCTGGGGGCATTGACCAGGCTGCACTGCTGGGGGCACTGACCAGGCTGCACTGCTGGGAGCACTGACCAGGTTGCACTCCTGGGAGCACTGACCGGGCTGCATTGCTGGGGGCATTGACCAGGCTGCACTGCTGGGAGCACTGACCAGGCTGCACTGCAGGGGGCACTGCTCAGGCTGCATGGCTGGGGACAATGATCAGGCTGCACTGCTGGCCACACTGATCAGGCTCCCAGCAGTGCAGCCTGATCAGTGCCCCCAGCAGTGCAGCCTGATCAGTGCCCCCTGCAGTGCAGCCTGGTCAGTGCTCCCAGAAGTGCAGCCTGGTCAGTGCCCCCAGCAATGCTGCCTGGTCAGTGCCCCCAGCAGTGCAGCCTGGTCAGTGCTCCCAGCAGTGCAGCCTGGTCAGTGCCCCCCATCAGTGCAGCCTGGTCAATGCTCCCTGTAGTGCAGCCTGGGCAATGCTCCCTGTAATGCAGCCTGGTCAGTGCTCCCAGCAGTGCAGCCCGGTCAGTGCCCCCAGCAGTGCAGCTTGGTCAGTGCCCCTAGCAGTGCAGCCTGATTAGTGCCCCCAGCAGTGCAGCCTGGTCAGTGCCCCCAGCAGCGCAGCCTTATCAGTGTCCCTGCAGTGCAGCCTGGTCAGTGCTCCCAGCAGTGCAGCCTGGTCAGTGCTCCCAGCAATGCAGCCTGGTCAGTGCCACCAGCAGTGCAGCCTGGTCAGTGCTCCCAGCAGTGCAGCCTGGTCATTGCCCCCAGCAGTGCAGCCTGGTCAGTGCCCCCAGCAGTGCAGCCTGGTCAGTGTCCTCAGCAGTGCAGCGATCAGTGACCCCAGCAGTAAAAAAAACATGGTGCCACTCCTCAGTACAGACCCCCCTCCATCAGTACAGACCCCCCTTTGACCAATTATAGTCCTCCCTCAGTACTGACCTCCCCTCCACTACATACAGACCCCCTCCATCAGTATAGACCCCCTCACTAAGTATAAACTCCCTCCCTCAGTATAGATCCCCCTAGGTACAGACCCCCCTCCCTCAGTATAGACCTTCCCCCCCAGTATAGACTCCCCTGCCTCCATATAGACCCCCCTCCCTCTGTACAGACCCCCCTCCCTCAGTATAGACGTCCCCCATGAAATAGGACCCCCCAGACATGACTACCCCCGCACCAAATAGAACCCCCCCAAGAAATGGTTACCTTCTCCCCGCCAAACTGGACTTCCCCCCAGACATGACAGTCTCCCCCACAATATAACTCCCTCTCCCCAGGTATGACTACCTCTCCAGACGTGATTACCTCCCCCAGACATAACTACCCCCCAGACATGACTACCTCTCCCCAGACATGTCTCCCTCCTCCCAGATATGACTCCCTCCCCCCAGACATGTCTCCCTCCCCCCAGATATACCTCCGTCCCCTCAGA
>BLSH010031997.1:480797-496694 GCA_018402905.1 Glandirana rugosa | reverse complement strand
CTTCTTTTTTTGAATAGGCCTCAATACAAAAAAAACCATGTTGGCTACCTCCTCCTACTCCTCTACCACCGCCACTTCCACCTACACTGCCACGGTCACGGCCTAGTCAACCTCTAGGCTCCTACTCCACATCCACCCCCCTTCCCGTTATTTTACTTGATTTTAATTTATTTTCCCTATCCCCATTTATTTGTAGGGCACTTGCCCTAGTTTGAAGATGATTTTAGAACAGTTATATGGCTTCTACCGTTAATTAATACTTTTCAGACACAGTTTGAAGATGATCCACATTCACCTCCATTTTTGCTTTTTTTATGTTTTTATTTTTTTAAAAATATTTACAGTTATTTCCCTGTCCCCATTTTTTTGTAGGGCACTTGCCCTACCCTTACCCCCATTTTACTTCCTTTTGCAGCCCTCTGGGGCTTTCCAGGACTTTCCTACAGCCATTTTTGTGCCTAAATGATTTCAATGGGGTTCGTTGTCCGTGCGATCGTTCGGGTTCCGTCCGGACCCGGACCCGGACTTTGTCCCGAAGTTCGGACGGACCAGCAGAACCCGAACTTCCAGGTGTTCGCTCAACTCTACTACTGACACCTATCTCTTGTGGTGCACACCCTAATGCAATAGGCTGTGTATACCTATGCAGCCAACATTAGTACAGTCCATAATGACAGAGTACAAAAGTGGATCGCTAAGGCCACAGTATTATAGCCACTTTTAACATAAAGTTGGAGAACCCACCTCAAGGGACTTAACGGTGATGGGTACGGCCTGTACAAATCACGGATACTTCATTTTTTTTTCCGAATCATTTTTAAATCGGTTTCAAATACTTTTCGAATTTGAATAGTTTTCAAATTCGAAAAGTTTTCAAATTCGAATAGTTTTCAAATTTGAAATGTCCTCGAATTTGAATAGGATTCCAATTTCCAAAGAGAACAAAATAGAATAGAAAACAAAGGAATAGAACGGAAAAAAGCAATAGACTAGAAAAGAATATAATACAACAGAGTAAAACAGCTCTGTTCCACTCCACCGCATTATATTCTTTCATTTTCTGTTATTTTCCCCTCTATTGTATTCTTTTTCCATTCTATTCCTCCACTTTCTACTCCACCCCATTCTCCCTGGAAATTGGAAAACTATTCAAATTCTAAAACAATTCGAATTTGAAAATGATTTGAATTCGAAAAGTTTTCGAATAAACTATTCGAAGCTGATTCAAAAAACTTTTTGAATCGATTCGAAAACAAATAAACAAAATGAATTCTGAGAACAAATTGAACAAATGAAACAAATCTAACTAAACAAATTTATGTAAATAACAAATTGAAAGGAAACTGAACTAATTTTTTCGCTCTGCACATGTCTATTAGTAATCCAATATTTCAGGGCCATGCAGGGTCTTTTTTTCAAGCCAAAGTTTCATAAGCATCCATAGATGACACATGTTCCAGCGTGTTCTTGGACAGCACGATCCCTAGTTACAGTAACATCCTACATTAGAGAGGTCAGTAAAAGTTTGGAGTATGAACTGGATTTAACACCAAACTCATAACTTGCACACATCCACAATGCATAGCCAGGAAGATGAGTTCACTATTTCCTGGTACAGCATTATGGCTTTTTGTGTGATGTGCTTTCTCAGGAATCATTGACAGATGTGAGATGGTGCCCTTTCATTGGTCAATAAACAGGCAGATGACATCGGTAATTTAAACAGCTGCATAAGAAACTAGGGCTTTCACCTGGTCGCCCTGCAGTGCCACAGAGGGGTGCAAATCTCACAACTGGCTAAACACAATTACAAATACTTTGTCAGGTAAAATGGTTCACCTATTCAGTAATACACTAGTCATGCATCTAATTGCACAAAGCAAATCACGCTTGTAGTTGAATAGCAGACACTTTCAAGTAAAGTACAGTATACTTCCTGGCTGTGCAGAGTGGTAGAGGTGTCACAAAACTGACTGTACAGAATTACCATCCAGTAAAAGAGTTCCCTTATGCATATTTCAGCTGCTAGCCCTACTTATTTTTTTTTATGTAGACTTAGTGGAACTTTAGTCAGAATATTAAGTCCTGCTAGATCACTTCAGGCTGGCCCCTTTTGCAGGTATAGCTATGTAGGTGTGCCAGGTGTGCCTAATTTCTACATGCAGTGCCAATTTTCCCTACTATGACAAAATTAAAGGTGGAATTGGCGCTGCTCAGTTAGGATAAAATTATTCACAATTGTTTAAGCTGCAACTTACTGGTGCTGAATACCCAAAGTACTTGATAAACATTAGAAAAGAAGAAGAAATGGTAAAAAATTGCATGGGTGTAAAGAATTGTATGGACATAAAATTTCCAGAGTGCTGGTAGATAATAAAAAAATGGGAAAATAGAATAAATGGGCGTATATCAAGTTTCTCCTTATCATAAGAATTGGCGGAATTTGTATTGTAATGAAACAAGTAAAAGATGAGGTAAGTAAAATGGAAATATGTGTCTACGTGACAAATGTAAACACTTAAAACTATAACAGATATTGAAAAGGGTATTAAAAACAAATGGTGGTGATGTATAGTGTTTGTGCTGCAAAAACTCACTTGAAACCCCAAAAGGAAAATCACATAGGGAAGTAAATGTTACAACATAAATATGTGAAATAAAAAAGGAGAATAAAGTTGCAAATACATATAAAAAACTGACAATAAATAAATTAAGTGGAAAAAATGCACAAATGTGTAATTCATGTGCAAAATTAAAATATGTGCAAAATTGCGTGCAAAACAATATATGTTATCCGGAGAAACTGGGTAAAGTGCAAATGAGCAATGGTAAGGTATGCAATTCACAAAAAGTCTCTAATGTGCAAAAGCAGAGGGTCTCTACTGTGCAAAATAACAGTCTCCAAGTGCTGTAATCAAAGTGCTATGTTTGGTGTCATTAAGGGGTCTTCACACTGTATCCCTGGTAAACTGACATCCAAGAGGTATACTTTGCTGTAATATTGATTTTTACTCCACGCACTGCAAACGTGAGGCCACTCACCGGAAAGCGTTCCCCACTGAAGGGGTACACGCTTAGTAGTGTCACAGGGCTAATTATATTCCACCACTGGGGTTACATACAGTGGGAACAGGGAAACATCCTGGACTTCACCTCCTCTGTTATAATCTCCACAGAGTACCATGCAAGAAAAGAAAATACTTTGCACAATATTGTTTGGTTTTTAATGATCAAAAATAGTAAACACTCACATGTCAGCAAGACAAGTTAGGCAGTCTCAGTCAAACAGGATATCCGCCGTGTCCTCTGCGGTCCACGGCCCGAAACCGGAAGTGACGAATGACGCTTGAGCCCCACCCTACGCGTTTCGTCATAGGACGTCTACTGGACCGATTCTGTATTAATCACTTTATACTATTCCTGCAGGCTCTCAGACTTTGTGCAGCAAGCCAATTACAGTAGCAGGACGATCTGCCTATAACCTAAGCATTGTTTCACAGTTGAGGCTCATCCACACTATCAGCAGTCACCTGGGTTTTTCCGCACTGGAAAAACACTGGTTACTGCCAGGGCAACATGGGATGGATTTACTAAAGGCAAATAGATTGTCCAGTTTGCAAGGACAGTTGCACTAATTTTCTCCAGAGCATAGTGACTGTGGTGAAGATCTGCTGATTTCAATCATCAAGTCATCTGCAAAAAATGTTTTTTTTTTTCCTTTGCACCTGATTCTGTATTTATCAACTTATACTACATACCTATGTCATGTTCATAAAGTAAAAATGTTAATTGTTCAGGAATCTTACATAATGTAATTTCCTTGTATAACATGGGAAATCTTTCAATAAACCTTTATTGAAGTAAAAAAATAAAAACGTCCAAAAACGCTCAAAAACGTCAATCCCCAACTTTTTTGGACGTTTTAGACCAATTGGAAAAAAAAAAAAAAACAATACGCTGGCCCTTTAAAAACGGCAAGAAAAGCGAAAAAACTGCGGTAATATAACGCTGGTAAAAGCTGAAAACATCCCTGATAAGCTACAGATGTTTTTTGGCTGTTTTTTTAAAGTCCTGTGTGCATGAAGCCTAAGGCTCAGTTCACACTGCAGCGATGTGGGAACCCTGTGAATCCATTGCGGGTTCCCGCATTGCTTGTCTCCCGGCAGCAGTTCACACTGCCATATGCAAACTGTGGGGAGTGTCAATACATTGTTAATGACACCCCCCAAATCAGTTCGCATATCGCACTGTGAACTGCAAACTCACACAGGAATCGGATCGCATGGTGTGAACCACCATGCGATCAGATTCGGACCCTACGAAAAAAAAAAAAAGAGTCTCTATGGCTCAATTTGCATCACACAGAGATTGCATATGACTACACTGCAGTGCGGTGCGAATTATATGCGATCTCCATGTTTGGAGCAGTGTGAACCGGCCCAAAGGCCTCATGCACACTGGACATTATAAAAAAGCCAGTTATGTTAGTGGTGGGAAGCAGTAGCTGTAGAGTGAGTTTTTCAGTGTTTTTGTAGTAGCATTTTCAGCTTTTTTTTTAGCAAAACTATACTCCCATAAAAGCTTATGGTTATGGCTCAAAAACTCTGATAAACGCAGAATAGCCGCATTTATTTGGCATTTTAAGCTGATTTCAGTTAGAGTCAGATCTCTTTTACTGCTGAAAAAACTCCTCTCAGAACCCACTAGTTTTGGGGGGTTTTTTACAGACCAAAAACGCCCCTGCCTAAAATAGTTGATAACAGCCTATATGTGCATGAACACATAGGATAACATGATGGAGGATTTATTGACTGTAGGAAAAAACTTCTGAAGCCAAAAACAACAGCTGTAAAAACGTCCAAAAACGTTCAGTGTGCATGAGGCCCAAAGCTCCATGTACACTAGCAGCTTTTTTAAGCTCCCAGAAGTTGTTATTATCATTTTGTCTGCTCCTGGAAGCTAAATAGTATTACCCTATGTCCATGCACACTTCTTTAGGCTATTAGCATTTTTTGAGCTTTAGCTACTAGGAGCAGAAAAAAAATTGTTATTGTAGAGTTTTTTGGAGCGTTTTTCTAGCAGAAATGTTCTAAAGCATTTCTAAACCATACTAAAATGCTTTTTGAGTGTTTTTTTCCTTCATGTACTGTAAAAATATTTTTTTTTATCTAGCGTTTTTTGAGCTTATAAAAAAACCCTAGTGTGCATGGAGCCTAAAGCTTCTGTCAGCCTTCCTTTGTGGCTGGGCCAAGACTTACAATCAAGGCTGGAAATGCACACAATTTAATTGCAGAATGTGACATCGTTTTTTAAGACCAAAGGGAGGGGGAGTGTGTTCAGCAAGTGACTGCTCTTGGCTTCAACAAAATGGCATCCTCCAGCAAGAAGAAACAGGAGCAAGGTTGGAAGTAATTTACAGCACACACTCATTTTGGTAGCTTACAAATTTTTCCCATATTTTCCAACAACATTAGAAATATAAATTTCAGTTGCAACAATGTGAAACACCAAAAACCAATGTGACTACAAGGGAGTCAAATTTGGAAACCAATCAAGTACAAGGGAGACAGATTACAATAGGGTGTCACAATCGATTTTTATGGGGCAGGATGAAACTATAGTTCACTTTTAAAGAGTAACATTCCATCATGTGATCAATGTACATTGCAGGACTTTGAATAAACGTTGTAGCAGATTCCTACCTTTTGTTGCTGTGAATAAATGGCTATTTGTTACACCATACTTATATGGTTACATAGTTAGTCTGGCTGAAAAAAAAGACACAAGTCCATTTAGTTCAACCAATAAAAGGAAAAAAAAGCACAATAAAGCATTATCCAATTTCCAATTTGCTCCAGCAGGGGAAAAAGTTCCTTTCCGATCCCCCAAGAGGCAAACGGATTTTCCCTGGATCAACATTACCTATAAATGTTAGTATCCAGTTATATTATGTACACTTAGGAAATAATCCAGGCCTTTCAATCTACTGAGCTGTCCAGGACCAGCTCTTGGGGGAGTCTATTTGACAATACTGATTGCATACTCATTCTGAATTGGGGAGGCTGGTCCTTTATAAACAGCTGATGCACTTTCTGTGTTCGAATGAGGAAAGCTGCAGTGTCTGCATCCTTTTTATCAGTGTTAATCTCTTGGGGAGTATCTCATCAAAACTTACATTCCTATTGCAGGGGTGCCTTAAAGTGTTACTAAACACACAACAGTAAAATCAGTCTGTATATGCAGTAAAGCATGCTTGTTATACTCACTGTGAAACCTAAGGGGTTAATCCTCTGCATTGTGAAAAAAGGCTGTTTGATCCTGTCTTCTCTGTTCTTCCCCTTCTTCCCCCCTCCCAATCCATCTCCTGATAGAACAGAGACTAGGGAACAAGCTGCACATACTCAGTTTGTTGTGTATTGCTAGAGTGTTTCTTTTTTCTTGGGAAAGTGCATGTGATCAGCACAGGGCCAATCAGGGGTCCTACAGCCTTATAGGAGAGTCAGAGCAGAATGAAAACTCCTCCTACAAGCTTTAACCAGACACTAATAGAAGTCACAAGAGAGTTATATACTGCTGATGGAAAAAGGTATTTAGCAGTTTATATCTATTAAAATAATTAAATTTCCATGTTCTGTGTACTGTGGGAGACCAGATATAGTGAATGCAGGGTCCTCGGTTTAGTAACACTTTAACCTCTGACCTCTGGGAAAGAAAGTGAGCCAATCACACAAGCAGGAAATTACATTTTTGGAGGCATTCTGGACACCATTTGTGTACAGAACACCTCCAGGTTGCCATATTGTATTGAATTTTACAAATCATTACAGTGTTGCAGACTGAAAAGGAAAGGTAACGTTTAACCACTTGCCGACCGCCTGCCGTCGTCTTGCGGCGGCAAAGTGGTTTGATATCGCAAACTGCCGTCACCTGGCGATGGCTGTGAGATCGCGGATCGTGAGCGCGTGCGCCGCCGGATGCGCAGCGCTCACTGTGTTCTGGGGGAGCCAGGGAGCGGGTAGGCTGGACTTGATGTCCGCCGGCTACCGGCAATTGCTCCCCCACAGTGACAGAACGGAGAACCGTGTATGTAAACACAAGGATCTCTGTTCTGAATGGTCCCAAAAAAGTGTCAAAATGGTCCGACATGTCCGCTGCAATATCACTGTTCCGCTAAAAATCACTGATCGCCACCATTACTAGTAAAAAAAAAGTAAATAAATAAAAACCCCATAAATTCATTTTCATCATTCGTAAATGCGGCAACTTTTGCACAAACCAGTCAATAAACGCTGATTGCGATTTTTTTTACCAAAAATATGAGGAAGAATATAAATCGGCCAAAACAGATGAAAAAATTGGTTCTTTTATATTTCTTTTTTGGATTTGTATTTTAGAAAAAAGTAAGAAATATTGCTTTTTTTGCAAAATTGTCACTCTTTTTTTGTTTATAGCGATGATCGAAAAATGACACAGAGGTGATCAAATACCTCCAAAAGAAAGCTCTATTGGTGGGAAAAAAGAATGCATATTTTGTTTGGGTACAATATCGCACAACCGCACAATTGTCAGTTAAAGCGACTCAGTGGCAAATCGCAAAAAGTGCTCTGGTCCTAAAGGGGGAAATCCTTCCGGGGTTGAAGCGGTTAATAACATTCATCTACAAAGTGGCATGTGTACCAATTGTATATGCTATATTATTATTTTTTTAACTTGCTATATTTTTTGGAGTTACCCTTTAATGATCTCTGATCTACCTGGCTACTTGTACTGTAAATATTACAAACTATCCGCCTGCAGTGATTTCTAACAAAGTCAATTGCTCTTATTTAGAGTAATATCCTTATCAGAGTTAGGAAAACACTATTAACAAAGTCAGTATAAGGGTAAGTGAAATAGATGATGCACAATGGGCTATAAGTCAGGAATCATTAGGGATGTAATTTAAATGAATAGTGTTGGATGCGCAGCTACACATGTTGTGTTCTGACGCATTAGCAGAATCCTCGGAACATTTTCTTCCTTGGCTTCGCCTTCGCTGGGTTGACTTTGCTATGACCAGCAATAATAAATTCCATTAACATCTGATTAGTCATGCAGAGATTGCTATTAATATGTACAGTGCAACACATGCAAATCATTAGGGCTGCCTCACCTAATGTATATGGCCAAATACACATGGTAAGAAATTGGGGTCACTCCTTCCTAGAATAACAAACTGCAGATTAATGGGAACAAATTGCATTGTTCCTTGACGGATATTCTGCTTAGAATTTAGGATAAATAATCAATGATGTTACTGCTTATGCACATTATTAAAGCGAAACTCCAGGTTGGTTGAGAAAAAAAAACATTTCCAGATGATGTACAGAGTTCAAGGATTTCAGAAAACCTTTGTAGATTCTTAGATTTTTGAATTATTGATGAAAGCCATGCCTACATTTTTAATCAAACTGACTGCTAAGTGGGAGGGTCTGCATTTATTATAACTACTTGTTATCCTAGCATGAATTTTCCTTTAAAGTGATATTTTTTTATTTGTTTGTTATATAAAAATTAACAAGCATATTATACTTACCTGCTCTATGCAATGGTTTTGCGCAGAGCAAACCTAATCCTCCTCTTCTCGGATCCCCGGCCGGCGCTCCTGGCCCCTCCCTCTTTACCTGTCGGGGCACCCGAGCAGGCTCGCTCTCTACTGTTAGACAATGTGGTTGGTTAGCAGGCTGGTCGGTAAGTTGAGCCGGGAATTTCTTTGATTTTGTTTTGCATGCATTGCCCTTCTACGTGCTCCTTGCTGCAAAAGCCAGTTATAGGTGAGGGCAGTGGCCGTTTGTTTCTTACTGTTGGAATACTGGTGAGGAGATGCACTGGACACCTTTGCTGCCATTGTGCTTTATGCTGGGTGTCCAGTGTACCCCTGTGCCTTTAAGGAGGGGTGGACTCCCTCAAGGCTCACCTGCCCTCTGCCTCCCTTATAATGCATGTGCTTCTACTGTGGAGGCTCTCAAAATTTAGAGTTAGAACTGCAGATAATACTGGGGTGCCTTGACGGGGCTCTGTAGCTTACGCATGTATGCCAATGTGTGTAAACTAAACCCCTGTTTTTAACACAGGACAACTCAGTTGGTGAGCAGGCTGGTAGGTAAATTGAGCCGGGTATTTCTTTTGTTTCACACTCGAGCCACTGCTTCATGTCTCCATTCGCATGGGGAGTGCAGCTCAGCTCCTGCTCTCTCCTCATTGGCTCACTGGCTGTCATTGACAGTAACGGGAGCCAATGGCTCCTGCTGCTGTTTCAGCCAATGGGGAGGAAGATACCTGGAAGAGCTGCTGCTCTCATGCACATTGCTGGATCAAGATAGGGCTCAGGTAAGTATTAGGGAGGCTGGGGGAAGCTGATACACACAGAAGTTTTTTTACCTTCATGCATAGAATGTAGGAAGGTAGGAAACCTTGAGCCTTTACAACCAATTTAAAGCCAATCTTTGGGAGGAGGGAAAGGTCTAGGTGGCTGCAAGAATCAGTGTCACTTACTGAATCCTCTGCTTCCCCAGAAGGCAGTGCTCTCCTGTACTCCCCTATGCCCTAGCAGTGGACTGTCTTTCGGCATCCTACCATGAAGTGCTATGCTATGGGCTTTGTACTGAGCACAATAATGTCAGAGAACCGACAGCCGCAAAGTGTAAGGCCCCTTTCACGCGGCCGTTCCATGTGCGGGGTCCATTTTTGCTCAGTGGGGATCGATCCGCTGATCCCCTCTGAGCCAACGGATGACAGATCCATCTCTGCTCACTGTGCGGCGATGGATCTGTCAGAGCGCCACACTCCTCTATGGGAAATCGGACGACAACGGGCCGTCTGTCCATTGTCATCCGCTCTGCTCCCCAGATGGAAGGAAAATTAGGGTTTCCATCCGTCGGACTTTACGGAGCACGGAATGGAACGGAGAGCGGCGGATGTCAGCGGACATGTCACTGCTGACATCCGTCACTTTATAGAGGAGAATGGGGCGTCCGTTCAGGTTCACCTGAAAAACGGACAGGCGGACATGAATGGAACGCCCATGTGAAAGGGGCCTTAGGGAGAGGAAGCTGTGGGGACCAAACATACAGCCTGGAGGAAGCCTGCATGAGTGGAGGATGGGGTGTGTAAAAGTGCATTTTGTAGCGCCCTAGGGTTAAATGAGCAGAGGGAGCCCAACTGCAAGGAAGTATTTTTCCTTTCCCCAGAGTCCAGCTTTAAAGTTCTAACCATATTGAAAATCAAGCTCAATGAGGAACTTTGCTCCCTGTACATTTTTTTGTTTCCCCTCTTGCCTTGTCCTGAATAAACATACATGCCCAGATAATCCAGTGTTGTCTGGTATAATATGCTGCTTTGTTACTGCATTCTGGGTTCCTCAATGCTTCTCTTATCTTACAACATAAGGTGGTTGGGTTAGCTGTATCTTCATGTTTCCAGCCCCTGATGACACACCACTTAGTGTAGCAGTGATTGCCCACTGCATACACAGTGTTGTGGAGACATACATACATATCCCAGGAGGATTCAGACGGGGGGGGGGGCATCATTCTCATCTAGGCAAGAGAGCTGGAAGTGCAGGGCTGGGTCCTGCCAAAAAGGTATTTTATAATAGAAACAATTTAGATATATGCTTGAATAATGGGGTGGGGTGGGGGGGAAGGAGGGTGGAGGTTCATTTTAACCATGCCACTTGTTCATGATGACATACTCCCAGGGTTATATGCGGAACATAGAAATGACAGCAATATGTGAGATTTCTGTCCCAGTATATTCTACAACTGGATGAATAGATGTCCTTGCCCAAAGATATATCAAATAAGGCAGTTATATGGCTTCCATGCCCTCGTAATCCCACTATATTAAAAAGTTAGGCAGTGCCGCCAAGTCAGCAATAACTCCAATAGGTAAAACTGGATATCACTGGCATGTGAATATACTCCTTCATTCTTGCAACTAAAAATGGATTTTAAAAAGAAAAGTACACTTTATTTGAAATAAATTTGTTACTTTTGCATGATTATTACAGCAAAATATTTAATAAGACAAATTATTTTGCAAACTACCTGTAGTAGGTAGTACTATTTTAATTCATGTATATGAAGAGGTTTTTGTAAAACCTTTGCTAACAATTTCATATATGGAATAGAGATGGGAAAATCAGAATTTTATTTTTTGTTAACTTAAAAAGGAAATAAACTGTACCTGAGCACTACAAACTAAAAACACGCTGTTTAATACATGTTTAATATTCATATGCTGAGCAAACTCATTCATCCATCCATGTCTCCATGTTTTATTTAGTTGAGAAATCACTCCGACCCCCCCCCAGCATGTCTAGCTATGGCCATTTTGAGTAAGAGCAGATGACTCCTGTAGTATTTACTGCCCGGTATCCATCTACCCATAGCTTAAGTGTGTGTGTGTGTGTGTAAGGGGAGTTGCTTAGCTGGGAATTCCCTCCTCTCTTCTAGATGAGAGAAGAAAAATGACAATGAAGACTATAGGGATGTATGACATCATTTTGGCAAGAATTCAGAAAGTAACTGAAGAAATGTAAAAAAAAAAAGGTAAAAACAAGGGCACTTTTACACTGGGGGCGGTGGGCATTAGTGGTAAATCCCCGCTAGTCACAGCAGGGATTTACCAATGTTACAGCGGCGCTATGGCGGCGGGATAGGTGCACTTTTAACCCCCACCAGGGGTTAAAAAAGGGTTAAAAGTGCCCACTCTCTGCGCTTCCGAGGCGGTGTGCAGCCGCTTCGGAAGCGCTACCCCATTGTTTTCAATGGGCAGGGGCGGTGGAGGCGCTCCAAAGATGCGGCTTGCAGGACTTTTTGTAACGTCCTGCAAGCACACCGCCCCAGTGTGAAAGCACTCTGCCTTTTACATTGGTGTGGATGGGGAGGGATTTCTGAGTCGCTTTACAGGCGCTATTTTTAGCTAAATCATGCCTGTAAAGGGACTCAGTGTGAAAGGGGTCTAAATGTAATATACCTATCAATTTATGTTCAGCTACCAAAGTTCCATGTATTTCAATGGTTGCTGTTCACACATGAGTGCTCAGGTGCATGTAGTTAGATGTCTGGGTCTCCCAGAGCTACATAAGCTACATGAACTACTTTTGAGCTTGAGTTGAGTTTTGGGCCCCATAGACTTGAATGGAAACATATTTTTCAGTCATTCTTTAGAGTAAGAACTGACATCCTCTACCTAGTGCTTTCCATTGGCCAAAATAACTGATGCTTGCTTTAATTCATGTGTAGAACACTTGAAATAGGCTAAAAAAAAAGAAAACAAAAAATCACTCTGTTTAGGTGTGATTGCAGCCTTACAAGCCAGAAAAAACTTCTTTGTGCCCCTCTCTGATTTAATTTCACTTTATCACTGGGGTCTGCCTTACTGTGACTTAATGGCAAAGATCTATCAACTGCCATTCCACTGTTTAAAGTGGTAGTAAAGCACGCGTTGTGATTTTTACCTACAGGTAAGCCTATAATAAGGCTTACCTGTAGGCAAAATTAATATTTCCTAAATGTGCACCGTTTAGAAGATATTCATACTGGATGCAGCCACTGACGTCACCGGCGCATGTGCTCTGAAGGTCCGGTATACCGTGCCTGACCTTCAGAGCTTCGTGCCAGAACCAACGTCATCGCGGCTCCTTCCAATCACTTAGCCAGAGTGCACGAACACGAATAAAAATCAAGGAAAGATGTCAGCCCTCTTTGCAGTGGCAGTGTGCCGCTGGAAGGATTCGTTTCAAGGTAAGTATTTCATAATGTGCTAGTATGCGGTGCATACTAGCACATTATGCAATTGCCTTGCGGGTGTTTTTTTTTAACCAGCAGTGATTTACTATTGCTTTAAATAGCCTGCCTTATTGGCCATTAGGAGTATTGGCAGACACTGGCCTTAAAGTCAGAAGAAATCAGGTGTTATAGACAGAAACTAAATCATATACAGGAACAGAGGAAACTATTTCTGGCATTTTGTGGTGTCTGCTATTAGGTTGGCCATACAGTATTACAATTTTGTTCAAAAATCCTTTCTTTCATAACTTCTGTTCAATTTCCTAATTGTTAGTGGTGTCCAATCGATGTTCATGTTCAATCCCAGTGTTGAGAGAATTTTGGGTCGAGCAGGGTGGAAAATTGTTCTCTAAGGAATGGATTTCTAACAATGTATGTGGTTTTCATTCGGTAAAGTTCATTCATTCTAAAATTAAATATTAAAAGCAAATTGCATTTTTAAGTACTTTCGAATTACATTCATCAAGTCTTCAAATGCACTGATCAGAATTTTCTTATGAACATTTGTTCAGAAAACTACTAGTGTATGGCCAGCTTTAGGCAGAACTTTTATGTTTAAAAGTTTAAAATGAAGTATAGGTTGACATTCATTGACAGTTCACATGACTCATTCCAAAGAGCTGTTTGTGAGAGGTTACAAGAGAAATCCCGCTCTTGGATTCCTAACGTTCTCTAAGCGCTGCACATGGGCACGTATAAGTGGAATCACACCAAGAAATCTATTGCTGCCGATTGACAGTACAGTACTAGTGTGTTTCACATTGGGTAGAGTAGAAGCGGACCCAAGGGTTACTACTTATTCCTATGAGTGGTTGAATATGTATATCTTTTGTACTACATACTATCTTCATGTTTGCATTGTTATATCCTGATCAAATTGATTTTGTTATCCTGTTTGATGAAAAAAGTATTTTCCATTGGGATTCATCATTTAAGAAGTCATCCAGGGAAGTGAAATGCTAATTGCATCAGTAAGTGAAACTGCTTTCAGACAGCTTAAAATCACTTTCCCTCTGATAGCAGACATTATCTTGATGAGAATCGGTTTTCAAGGTCTGCCCTTCACTCTAAAGATAAAATGTACTAAAGGGGAAGACTGCTGCTTTTCCTAAAATAAATGCTTCTTTGTATCTTGTAATCATGCAATAATGATGGCACAGCCCATAGCTGGGAAGGTTCATATTAAACTAATTTAACAAACTACAGGGTAGGTTTAACTCCTGTTCTGACCTTGTTACTTCTGCACAGCAAATGTTTTTATTGTTGAAGTTTATATGTAATGATGAATTTGACATGATAGTCTGTTGTTAAAGCTTAAAGACGAACATAGATAAATCAAAATTTGGCTGGTGCAGCAGGGACTGGCTGAATATCGATCCTTCTATTGCCATTCCCACTCTACAGAAGTAGATCTAAGATTGACTGCTGTCAAACCGGAATCATCTGCAGATGATCAGTGTATTCTGACAATGGAGGAGTCCCAGTGATCACAGCGATCACATGTCCACTAGTAAACTAGTAAACAACCATCATGAATAGCTTTCATTCATGACAGCATTGCTTGCTATTGAGATCTTGGTGATTGGCAACAGTGATCACATGGTACAGGGCAAATCACAATGGCCCTGTATCATGTGATAGCTGTAGTCAATCACAGCAATCACAATAGTAAACAATGAGTCATGCATGAAAGCCATTCATGACAGTTAAACAAAATTGCTTTTACAGTGCTCGTCCCTGTAACAAGCAATCGCAGTGTAAAAAAATAGCAATTGCCTTCCTAGAGTAGTACAGTGTCAATATGGTAAAAGTATGTAAAAAAAAATTGGACCCCACACAAGTGACCCCATTTACTGGAATGGGCCATGGTCTTCGGGCATACAGGGGATATAATTCCTTCCACAGCTGCAAGGGAAAGCATAACAGTCACAGCAGGTGTACACCCCGACCACTACCGATGCAGCTAAAAAGGTAGTGGTTAAGGGGTGGAAAGACTGAAAGATTTTACCCCCCCCCCAACCTCATGTAAGAACAAACCCTAAGAGTGCAGCCAGTAACAGTTCTCCGATCACCATTACACCAGTTACAGTGTCACCAGACTAGTGTAGCTAGAATCAGTGTTCCTGGTTTCCTGGTTATTGACCACATTTATGCCTGTTGCCTGGACCTATCCTTAGCCTGTATGATGACCATGTCTCTGCCTGCACCTGAAACGACTCATCTGCACATGCAACTGACTATATTCCTGCAAGACACCACTCTCAGCCACCCCTTGTGGACAGCTGTACTCCTTGAACCACAGGAATTTTTTGGTCTTCTTTTCTTTAGCCTCCTGTACTTCCTGGCCAATGAACATGACGTTCTGGGTGTAACTATGTACCGACAGGCTAGGCCTTTTTGGCTTATAGGAACAGGGTTTGCTATAGGTGATGCTAGGCTAAGCTAACCTCCCTGACCACTTGTATACAGTGGGGATCGAAAGTTTGGGCACCCCAGGTACAAATTTGTATTAATGTGCATAAAGAAGCCAAGGAATGATGGAAAAATCTCCAAAAGGCATCAAATTAGAGATTAGACATTCTTATAATATGTCAACAAAAGTTAGATTTTATTTCCATCATTTACACTTTCAAAATAACAGAAAACAAAAAAATGGCGTCTGCAAAAGTTTGGGCACCCTGCAGAGTTAATATCTTGTACTGCCCCCTTTGGCAAGTATCACAGCTTGTAAACGCTTTTTGTAGCCAGCCAAGAGTCTTTCAATTCTTGTTTGAGGTATCTTTGCCCATTCTTCCTTACAAAAGCCTTCCAGTTCTTTGAGATTTCTGGGCTGTCTGTCACGCACTGCTCTTTTAAGGTCTATCCATAGATTTTCAATATAATTGAGACGTCCCACGGGTTTGAAAACGTCTGCGGTAAAAAAACAAAAGACAATAAAACTTTCACATTTACTACCTTTATTTTAGATTGAAAACAACTGTATAATATTCTTACAGATTAGAGATTAAACTACGGAAAACCTCTAAAAAGGTAGTAAGGAACCGAAGAAATTCTACACATATTC
>BLSH010031997.1:438262-452482 GCA_018402905.1 Glandirana rugosa | reverse complement strand
TGGGGGGCTTGGTGCTTAGTAGGAAGATATGGAGGGTCCTAATGCTTAGTGAGGAGAGATAGGGGGTCTTGGTGCTTAGGAGGGATAGATGGGAGTCCTGGTGCTTAGTAAGGAGAGATGGGGTCCTGGCGCTTAGTAGGGAGAGATGGGGTGCTGGTGCTTAGTGGGGGGAGGTAGGGGGGTGATGGTGCTTAGTAGGGGGAGATGGGGGTTCCTGGTGCTTAGTAGGGAGAGATATGAGGTTCTTGTGCTTAGTGGGTGGAGATGAGGGGTCCTGGTGCTTCGTGGGGAGAGATGTGGGGTCCTGGTGCTTAGTGGGGAAGATGGGGGGGTCCTGGTGCTTAGTAGGGAGAGATAGGGGGTCTTGGTGCTTAGTGGAGGAGGTAGGGGGGAGAGATGGGGTCTTGGAGCTCAGTAGGGGGAGATAGGGGGTCCTGGTGCTTAGTAGGGAGAGATGGGGGAACCTGGCACTTAGTGGGGGACACTGGTAGGTGAAACATGTTATAGTCGGGTGGTCCAATGGCAGGGCTTCGGCAGCATGTCTGCATGATTGGAATAAAGTTGGTTTTCCTGAAGTGTATCATCATTGTATGACCTGCTGTTCTTCTGGTATATAGGAAATGCTCCTGGATATTGACCTGATAGACCTGGGTCAGTGTGGAGGATATGGGCATTTGGAGCAGTGCAAAGCCTCGTACACACGGGACGACGATTGTATACAACAGGTCGTACTAACGACCGTTCTATGCGATATCGATCGTTCGTATGCGCGATTAGAACAGTCGAACATACGACGGTCGTACAAGGGAGTTGTATGAGCAGACTAGAAAACTTGGTGGTACCAACAAGCGCTCATACGACAGTTGTATCGTGTGTACAGAGCAGTTGGTACAACAAGTTGTGCAAAACACGCATGCTCAGAAGTCAGCAACGGCCGGATGCTAATTACATGCACCTGAACGTTCTTTCTGTGCTCGTACGATCGTGTAGTGCAGTCAGTATGCAAGTTACATTATGCAACATACGATTTGCCCGTGTGTATGAGGCTTTACTTCTCAAGTGTTTATATCTCAGCAATGCATGCAGATTTTCCAGTGCTTTTCTTCTTTAAAAAAAACTGCAAGAAGAGCTGGGCCAAGGCAGAAGGGGCACCCGCGTTGGACACCCTGTTGTAGAGGGCACGGCTGGGGCAGGAGCCTCTCTTTTCATCTGTATCACTAGGCCATCTCTTGTAGTGTGCTGGACTGAGTGTCAAACTGATAGCTCAGCCCTGCAGATTACACGGTTGAATAGCAGCTCCACCAGTGTAACCGGTGGTGCTTCATCATTATGTGTGACCACCATTAGATCTGTGCCAGGTGTGCTCCTGGTAAACAAAGAAAAATTGCTGCATTCATTTATTTACAAATGAAAGATACTGCTGTTGCTTTCATTTATAAATTATTGTTATTTGTAAATATTAAAAAAAATAAACTTTTAAAAAATATATCTTAGCCCCTTTAGCAATACACAACGAACTGAGCATGTGCACCCTGACTCCAGTAGCTCTGTCTTATCTGGACATGTTCTGGAGTCAGTGGAACAAGAGGAGGATATGTGTATTACACAATATAGAGGATTAACCCCCTAGGTTCCACAGTGAGTATAACAAGCATACTTTACTGCATAAACAGACTGATTTTACTGTTGTGGGTTTAATTCTAATTCGTTTTTCAACCCTAAAATTTGAATTAAAAATTTTAGTTAGCTCTGGGCATATTTATAAACTCCTTCCCTTCCCTCTTTGTACTGGTTGTATAGAAACATTTTACACTTGCGTTATTTTTTGTAATGCTGAATTAAAGTGCTGGAGTGGGTTGGAGATCGGCATCCTTGTCTTGGGTGCCAGATGATCTTGTCTCAGCACTGCCTGCAATTTCAGAAAAATACCTGTTGATCTGCCAGAAATGTATTTGGCTCTTAATTTCCTATTGTTGGCTGACAACACACAGCATTTTTGAGTGGTGTCAGCCCTGCCCAATTTTCTTTCGCTAAATTGCTTAATCTATCCCATTGTTGTCATCTCCATAGCATATGCACTGATTGACTTGTAGCCCCAAATAAGAACTAGGAGGACTAAATAGATTCTTCACAATAGCACAGAAAGTGTGCACAAGGCAGCTCTGATTTTTTGACAAAAGAAACAGATTGTTGTGCACTTATAAAACAGAAATGTTTTCAAATGCAACCAAATGAGAGCAAATGAGAAAAGTGTATTATTACAATTTGTATATACTTTAAACCACTAATGATGTCCAAGAATCCAAAATGGAATTGTTTGGAGAGCTTTTGAAACCTATGGGCACATCTCAAGTTGAAAATCAAAAGAAGCAAGCTACGAATAAAAAAAAAAGTTCATATTTTCTGAAATATCTTTCTTAGTGCTGAAACATCATTCTCAGGTTGTTGTTGATCATGAAGCAGAAAATTTTTCTCTCTAAGGCATGAACAAGCTCTTAAAAAGAAATGACACAGTGAATGTATAGCGTAAAAATGACAAACCCAATGACAGTGAGACCATCGCTTTCTGTTTTATGCGTAGCTCCCTGGTGTACAGCAATTTGGACAAAGAAAAGAATATATGCCTGAACAATGAAGGTCAGTATTATTGTATTGGTTGAACTGAAGGTCGGCCTGCAAGGCTTGAAGCAGCTTCATGATATAATTGATTGTGAAGTGGAAAAGCTTTAGACGAATAACACATCGAAGCTTGATGCCAGATGCAATCAGATCTCAGTCAGTTAGCGGATAAGTTGCTTTGCTTCTCGCTGGAACTCATCCAAATGTCTTGCAGTTTTTCTTCAAATGTCAGAGTCACTATTCATACTGATCAGAGTTCGATGGTATTTGTATTAGCTGATTGCAAAAGGCATCAAGCAAAGCAACAGTAAAGCAATTTATCTGTTTAGTATTTCTTGGATGTTTTACTGGAGAATACATTTTTGAAAAGAAAGTACTGCAGCAGTTTGTTCGCCTGATTGATTACCGGTACATAAAGCGTACAAACTATTGGTTATTTAAAGCCTACATTCTCCTTTACTTTCGCCGACTAAGAGATATCTGCTGTACTTCTTCATTTTCTCCATTGTATTTCTGTACTTCTTACTGCCATTCTTCACTTTGATGTGTCCTTCTAGACCCACCTCTCTTTCTAAATTTACAGACAAGCCTGAAACAGACGTAAGACCTTTGTTATAAAGTTTTTAGGGGATAGGACAACAGGGGGTTAAGGATAAGAAGAGGGGTGGGTGATGTGATCAGAAGCCCACCATGACTGGAAACTAAAAAGGTTGGAAGAGTACAGAAAGTGTACCCCCAGTGCTCAGATGAAGGGTACAGCATCTCAAGGGGAAGTACACCCTAACACGAAAATTGTTCATTTTACCGGCATCCGCAATCTAAGACTAACCTATCTAACCCTGTAAAGAAGAAATCACTATACTTACCTTTTTTGAAGCTGATCCAGTCCAGTCTCCAGTGGTGGAAGCTTTGCAGAAGACAAAGCTGACAACAGATGTGAAATTAAGGGGAAGGGACATCACCCATAGAGTAGGGTTGCCACATCACCCCTTTAATCCAGGACACATATGAATTACACAGGTTCTGAGGCTAATTTAATGCAGATAAGGCACCAAGTGAATTTAATTACCACCTTAATCAGCCACAGAACCTGTGTAATCAATGTGTGTCCTGGATTAAAGGGATGATGTGGCAACTCTACCATAGAGTCATTATGAGGCTTCCGTTGTTGGTTGCCTCCTCTGCACCCGCCTCCACAGCAAAGCCGCCACTGACATCTCAGTATGGGACCGGACCCGATTGGCTTCAGAAAAAGTATAGTGATTTCTTCTTTACAGAGCTAGATGGGTTATTCTTAGATCGTGGATGTCTGTAGATGTAGAGATTTTAGCGTTAGGGTGGACTTATCCTTTAACCCAGTTTTCCACCCTACCATCCCTAAATTTATTGTTTGTCTTTTTTGGAAGGTATTGTAGCATAGATAGATGGTTATACTTTAAATGTTATTTTGGCACTGCAGACAGTTGGGGGAGATTTACTAAAACTGATGCACATAGATTCTGGTGCAGCTGTGCATAGTAACCAGCTTGCTTCTAGGCTTTTTTTTGTCAAAGCTTAGTTGAACAAGTTAGACGCTGATTGGTTACTATTGGTTGAGTGAACCCCCTGTAAAGTTCGGGTCCGTACCGAACTTTGGGGTGTCCGGGACCCGGACCTTAACCCGGACTTTTCAAAAAAAGTCTGGGTTCGGGGTTATGGTATTTGATTCCATGTGTTGAATAGCTGCCAAGGGCAGCCACTCAACAAGTGTTTCACTTGTTTGCCCTTAGAAGCCATCACAGCCATGCCTACTAATGGCATAGCTGTGATTGGCAAGTGCATCATGTGACACAGCCTCTATATGGGGCTGGAGTCACCGTGCTGCATGTCATATGCTCTCAGGATAGTTTAGGGAGAGGATGCTGCTGGCTCTGTGAGGGACAGATTGCAGATATTATAGAACATCTCATCCTGCATTACTGAACAATCTGATTGTGGACTAGGTAGAGATACTAGTACTGCTGCATTGAGGGACAGATTGCAGACCGCATCCTGCTGCACAGAACGATCTGACTGGACTAGGTAGAGTCTGTTGCTTTAAGGGAAAGATTATTGTTCTAAAATCATCTCCGTGTTCAATAGGGAAAGGTTCCAGCTGTTGCTTTAAAGTAAAGATTATTGTTCTAAAATCATCTTCAAGTTCTATAGGGAAAGGTTCCAGCTGTTGCTTTAAGGGAAAGGTTATTGTTCTAAAATCATCTTCAAGTTCTATAGGGAAAGGTTCCAGCTGTTGCTTAGAGGGACAGATTATTGTTCTAAAAACTTAACCAAGTTGTATAGGCAAAGTTTCTTCCAGCCGCATAGAGAGCCATATTATTGTTCTAAAATCATCTCCAAGTTCTATAGGGAAAGTTTCTTCCAGCTGTTGCTTAGAGGGACAGATTATTGTTCTAAAATCATCTCTTAGTTCTATAGGGAGAGGTTCCTGCTGTTGCTTAAAGGGACAGATTATTGTTTCTTGCACAAAATTAAAAAGTGCATCTACATTGCTGGTTTGAAAAAAAAAAAACATTCCAAAAACTACATTTGCGGCCACCTCCCTGCCAGAACAGAGATCTGCTTGTTCACATGAACGGATCCCTATTCTGGCTCTGTGAGGAGCAATCGTGGGTGGCCAGCAGATATCGCGCCCCCTGGCCACGCGCATTGGCTCCAGCCACGTGCACGCACCTCCTACGGTCTCTTAAAACACCGCCATACAGATACGGCGATTCGCGCAGGAGAGCCGACCTGCCGCTGTCAAATGGTGGTGGCTGGTCGGCAAGTGGTTAAACTAATTGCACTAAAGCAGTTCAATCAGATTCAGAATATTTTATTAATCCCAAAAGGAAATTATATCAGTTACATGAAAAAAAAAACACAAGATCACAATAATGAACGGAACTAGGACACAATGACACAATAAAATGACCAATAACAGCAATTAGTACCAAATAATACAAATTAAAACTACACTCTAATAAGCCATCCATACTATTAAAATACAACATAGAATAAATAACACAGATTGAAAAATAACAGAAAATCTAACTCCTATAATGCAGATAGTACACCACTTTCTTTAACATTACCTAAAATAATAATTAACATAATATCAACAGACTTTATACATTTTAGATATCAGATGTTTTCTGGGGAAAAAGAACATGTCTCTGTGGTTAAAACTGATCCTTCAGTGTTGGGCCAATTGGTGCTGGTTCAATGCACTTTTCAAATTTTTCAAATCTCATGGAATGATGCAAGGTCTTCGTACTTGAGTGTCAGCTGAACAAAGCTCTAAAGATCTCTGCAAACATCCAATCTTTAGATGTGGGCGGTGGTAGAGGTGGGGATATTATTATTATAAAGGATTTATATAGCACCAATACTTTGTGCAGCTCTATACAACATGAAGGCAGTACAGTTACAATACAATTCAATGCAGGAGAAATCAGAAGGCTCTGCTCCTTAGAGCTTACAATCTAAAAGAGAGGATCAAGTGATACAAAAGGTAATTACTGTGGGGGATGAGCTGATGGAGAAAATAAAAGTACAGTTGTTAGGTGGAGGCATGATAGGCTTCTCTATAGAGAAGGGTTTTCATAGAGTGCCTCAAAAGTGGACAGAGTAGGAGATAGTCAGACAGATTGGGGTAAGGAGCTCCATAGTATAGGAGAGGCTCATGAGAAGTATATGAAGTAAGCATGGGAGGAGATGACAAGGGAGCTAGAGAGCAGGAGGTCTTCGGAAGAAAGAAGAGGGATATCTGCAAAGCTGTAAGGGCAGGTTCACACTGTAGCTAGGCGGAGCGGCGCGGAGCGGCGCGGAGCGGCGCGGAGCGGCGCGATGCGGCGCTCCAGGCGATCTCAAATCGGCTTGCTAGGAGACTTCTATCATAGAAGTCAATGCAAGCCGCCTGAGATCGCCCTAAAAATAGTGCAGGGACCATTTTTCTAATGCGGAGCGAAGCGATTCGCTCCTATTAGAACGGTCCCATTTGCACAGCATTGAGGCGAATTGTCAGGCGACTCAAGTCGCCTGACAATTCGCCTAGATGTGAACGGGGCGCGAAGTCGCGCCGCTCCGCCCCGCTGCAGTGTGAACCGGCCCTTACACTTATCTTTGTGGCTATCATCTGTGCTATACCTTTCCAGCTCCTGGCAGCTCCTAGTTCTGGCATGCTTCTGGGTACTGAAGGTGGCATTGCAGTGAACTTGGTTATGGAATGATCCATAGATTTCTGTTGGGCTGACCACTTCAATATGCCAGCTATAGATTGGTGCTCAAGAGTTGGAGACATAGGGCGGCACAGTGGTGTAGTGGATAGCACTTTCGTCTGGCAGCAAAAGGGTTGCTGGTTCGAATCCCAACCACAACACTACCTGCCTGGAGTTTGCATGTTCTCCCTGTGCCTGCGTGGGATTCCTCCGGGTACTCCGGTTTCCTCCCACACTCCAAAGACATGCTGTAGATAAATTGGATTCTGTCTAAATTGGCCCTAGTATATGTATGAATGTGAGTTAGGTACTGTTGGGGTACCAGTGAGGCCTGCTGTTCTGACTGGCTTGCAGCGACCCTGTGCCTTTTAAGGATCCAGTTTGAGAATGATCTTAGCGGTATGAAGAATACACACAGACAGACAGTTTGGATGCCAAGATCATTCTGACTTGTATTGTTTGGGTCAAACATCTTATAGTCATTATGAAGGGCGTTACAAAGTTAATGATATTCTGCAACACATCACCTTATAGGTTAACAATTATACAAAGTAAATAATATTCCAAATAATATGAGACTATAGGTTTAGTAATTATCCTAGATAAGAAAAACTCCTCCTTAAGAAAGGAGGGGGTCTTTATCCAGAGGCCTGGAGCTATGGGGTTGTACTTAAGGAGAAACGATAGTACAGTGATGCTTTATTACAATCCCAATTACCACAACCCTTATTATCGTGACTAACAGTACCAGGTACTTGGAATGTAGTAATTGGGATGGCAGATGAGATCATCTTTGTACGTGCAAACTGTGAATTCTGAAATGGAAGAAGGGGGGTGGGAAACATCAAGACAGAAGAGAAAAGGATATTTTAAAATGGAATCCAGAAGACAAAATGGCGTTTCAGTGTTTTCTCTGCATCCCCCCCCCCCCATAGGTACCTTAGATTGTAAGCTTCTTGAGGGTAGGGACTGATGTGAATGTACAATATATATGTAAGGCATTGCGTAAATTGACAGCGCTATATAAGTACCTGAAATAAATAAATGCTAGGATCAGGTGCCAAGAATTATAAATCCTGTATGATAATGATAATTAAAATATGGACCTGTTGGGCTGAAGGTGAAAATTGCTGCATATGGTAAAAGAGGCCTCTCTTTTTGCATCAGGTCCCTTTGACTTTCCTTTATATACTTTTTTGATAAAATGACCTTATACTGCTATTTTATTTATACATAACATCATTTTACTTACTAAGATGATTTATACCAGTTTAAGGGGTATTATTACAAAAACAATTAGATGTTTTTTTTCAGAGCCAAGTGATCACAGTTTCTTACAGAATGTTCTGAGTCAAATAATGGGCAATAACAATTCATAGACACACAGTTATATTTCTGTTCATCATACACTGGCATTGGAATATGAGAAATAAGAATATGAAAATTTGTTAAGGAAAATGACACATCACACATATGATTACTTGCACAAATGAAGTGCTTTAAGCATTATAATTATTGTAATAGGCTGTGATTTTTTTTGTTCAAGTGAACAAGTCATATACAGTCAGTGAACACATATTTCAATTTATTATTTGCCATATTTACCTTAAAGTAATTTGTATGTTTTATGTGACTTTTACATTTTATATGCTTGCTCTTCCATGACCTTAATAGCATAAAGTAGCTATTACTTTCATTATTGCTTACGGCTTAACAACTAATAATACAGTGTATTGGCCATGTAGAGCGTGTATTGATATACTTGAAGTGGTATTAAACACCAAAATAAAAAAATATTATATTGCAGATTGGATGTGGTGGCTGCATTAGTTATCCTTTTGTGTTTTTTTTTCTTTTTTTTTTTTCATCTGGTGATCCCGCCAGCAAGTCTGTTATTTTTCAGCTTTCTATAACAGACAAAGCTGTCTAACAAAAGTGGCAGTTACAAACTACTTATCACTGACAGGGGTTTTAGCTGGGATTCAGCATTAATTTGGTAGTCACGTCCATTTAATTCTGCTAGTGCATCTAACACTACCCTCTCCCCAGACTGACAATACTGCTGCCCTAAGGTGTCTTTGTTGCTCCTACAGGAGAGTGGAGACACCTTAAGCCCTGGTTCACACTGCCACTACTTGTCATGCTACTTGAGAGTTCAAAGTCGCATGACAAGTCGCACCCCATTAACAGCAATTGAACTGTTCTAATCGGTGTGTCTCAAGTCGCTCTGACTTAGAAAAAGGTTCCTGCACTACTTTTGGTGCGACTTCAACACAACTTGCATTGACTTCTGTTAAAGAAGTCGTATGCAAGCCATGATGAATTCAGCAGGAATGTCAGATTCAAAGTCACGCGAAAGTCGTGCAACTTTGAAGTCGCAGCAGTGTGAACCAGGGCTAAGACAGGAAGTGTTACTGGCAAGATCGCCAACTAAATATAAAGGAAAAAAGCATAAAAAAGAAAGAAAATGCAGCCACCACATTTAAGGATTGGTAAGCTGTAATATATTACATTTTTTGGGTTTAGCACCACCTTAAACAAAATAGAAAAAAAGAAGTATATATGAGGGTGGAACGTACCTGATCGACTTTTGTCAGGCCAGAAGAGGAGTTGGGCAGAAAAGATTGCTGGGAAGTAGAAGATATTTAGTTAAGAGAGAGAAAGTCTTAGGTGTACTGCCCACCCCTTTTTATTTCAAGTTACAGAGTATGATGATGGACCAAGTTTTACCTACTGGAAAGATTCCGCCGTTGATCATCCTGTAGAGTACTTATTGATATGTGGTATCCAAGTACTTGTATGTGAGTGCATTTTTTTTTTTCAAGATATTCCATACAAACTAAACTGACTACACTTAAGCCTGGTACACACTAACAGTTTTTTTTTCATTCAACCCAGTGGGCACCCCCGCACGAAAGAAACAGCTTCCTCCTGGCTCCTGCATGAAAAGAGTCTTTTAGTGTAGCGCCAGTCTTATGGGGCGGACTGGGCTGGGGAGCTGATTATTTCACTTATTTTGACTTCCTAGTCAGTATACAAAAAAGTGAAATAATCATATGATTACAATCAGTGGCAGCAAAAGTCAAAAAGTCTTACAAGATAGCAATCTTACTAATCCAGTAACATATTGTGATAGCACATAAAGGTGAGAGGTTGTAGTTTAACTAAAACAAAGTCTCAGATAATATCTTAAGTATTAGCTAAGATCATTAGTATTAATATTTCTTTTCTATAACATTTCAACATCCCGGTTAACACTAACACTACTTCTACTTCTAAACTTCTTAGTCTAACTTCCTCATTTGATCTGAAGCAATGGGTACAGGCTCCTACTCACACTGATGGGAACACCCTCGACCTTGTCTTCTCCTATCTATGCGCCCCATGCAACTTCTCCAACAATCCTTTTCCCCTCTCTGACCACCACCTTATTAGTTTCTCTCTCTCCCTGTCTTGCACCACCTTTCCCTCCAATCGCCTAACCGTCACCCGTAGAAACCTTCATCAACTCAACACTTCTCAGCTCTATTCTGCTACTGACCACCTCTATGAAAAAATCTCACCCCTGTCCTGTCCCAACCAAGCCACTGCCATCTACAATAAATCCCTGTCCTCCATCCTGGATGAGCTATCTCCCCTCACCACACACAAAATCAGGCCTCAACCCCTACAACCCTGGCAAACAGACGACACCAATAATCTCAAAAAGCGTAGCAGCACCCTTGAGTGTTGGTGGTACAAGACAAAGTCTCTCAAAGACTTCAACCAATACAAATCTGCCCTCCATAAATACAATTCTCGCCTCCACAATGCCAAGCAGACCTATTTTACCACTCTTATTAACACCTTCTCATCCAGTCCCCATCAACTCTTCTCTACCTTCAACTCCCTACTTCGTCCTCCCCCACTTCCGCCCACTAGCACACTCACTGCCCAGGAGGTTGCTAACCACTTCAAAAGCAAGATTGACACAATTCATGATGAAATCTCCACTCTACAGGCATCTTCTCCATTTAACACCCCATGTCAACAAGCACAATCAACACTATCCTTATTCAAACCTGCTACTATAAACGAGGTTGCTAAACTCCTTTCCAACGCCCACCTAACCACCTGTCCACAGGACCCTATTCCCTCTAAAATACTACGGTCACCCTCTAACTCCTCCCTCTATCCTACACTCTATAACTCACATCTTCAACCTCTCCCTCTCTTCTGGCATCTTCCCCAATGCTTTAAAACATGCATTGGTCACCCCCTTACTCAAAAAGCCATCCCTGGACCCTGCCAATCTTAACAATCTACGCCCTATCTCCTTGCTCACCTTTTCCTCCAAACTCCTTGAACGCGTAGTCTACATCAAACTGAGTGAACACCTTGTTAAGAATATAATATTAGAAGGTTGGTAGTGCGCTGCTAACTGAGTGTAGGTATTACTAAAAATGTGGAGTCTATACTGCGCTGCTGCTACCACCTAAAGTGTTTCACACCAAATAGTTTAGGAAGTAAAAAATTGTGGAAGCGCTGCTGTATGTGCACAAGGACATGTATATAGAAAATACTAAAAACAGGTGTGGGCAATAGTAGAAACGTATGCCAATGTGCTGAAACAAAAGATAATAATAGCAGTGTGTGGTGTCTTAGCTATATGCATAAGGCACCTATAAAAGCACAATCATTAAAACAATAATAATCAAACAAATGAATAAATAAAAACAAGTGCATTTTTTAAAGGGCATGATAATGTAATTTCTTATTGTGTCCACAGACGTGCAAAAAATACTGGAAGTAGTAAAGTGCTAGTGCCAGTAGGCAATATTTCAAAAGTTCCAGTGTGCAGTAGTAAATAACACAATAGGTAGATTAAAAGTATCTGGACTAGTGTTTCTCATGTGGTAGGTAAGTTAGTCAGCAGGTTCATGCACAAAATGGGTTGACAAGCGTGCTCCCTTCACCAGGTGGACTGGGCTCTCACCTCCAGGGTAGACCCCACCAGGTCAAATCACATATATTCAGTATACAGTGGTTCATGCAGTGATGAATAATATCCTCCACCAGGTGGACTGGAGGCTCACCTCAAACTACGGCCCCAATGGGCCAATTCAAACCCAGCACAGCGGATAGATATCCAAGTTCCTTTCCC
Source organism: Glandirana rugosa (assembly GCA_018402905.1). NCBI lineage: Eukaryota > Metazoa > Chordata > Amphibia > Anura > Ranidae > Glandirana > Glandirana rugosa. Next base: position 440,485 of record BLSH010031997.1, on the reverse strand, counting down.
TTTAAGGTTGCTGGTTAGGCTCCCAACATTCCACCATTCATATGTGAACATGTAAACATAAAAACAAACACCTCCACTAGTGCAATATGTATAAACAGAGGTAGATGGTAATAACTGACAAAACCCCTCCTTAAAATGCACTCACATTTATTAAATAAAAAACAGCATAAAAAATCAATATGGTCACAGTGTCCAAACTAAGGGTCTCACGTGTCCTCAATAAGTACCACCGCCACGTGGCTTCATCTGTTTTATTCCTCCAGATGAAGCCACTTGTATTTATTTATTCATTTGTTTTATTATTATTGTTTTAATGATAGTGCTTTTATAGGTGCTTTTATATGTGCCTTACGCATCCAGCTAAGACATCACACACTGCTATTATTATCTTTTGTTTCAGCACATTGGCATACGTTTCTACTACCACACCCACACCTGTTTTTAGTATTTTTTATATACATGTCCTTATGCACATACAGCAGCGCTTCCACAATTTTTTACTACCTTGTTAAGAATAACCTTCTGGACCCCCTTCAATCTGGATTCCGCGTTACACTCCACAGAAACTGCCCTTCTTAAACTCACAAATGACCTACTAACCGCTAAAACCAATGGACACTTCTCTGTACTCCTGGACCTTTCAGCTGCCTTCGATACTGTTGACCACCCCCTCCTCCTCAAAAAACTTTACTCCCTCGGTCTCTGTGACTGTGCTCTTCAGTGGCTCTCGTCCTTCCCATCCCATTGCACCTTCAGTGTCACATACAATTCTACCTGCTCCTCTCCTCTTCCTTTCTCTGTTGGGGTCCCCCAAGGTTCTGTTCTGAGACCTCTTTATTTTCAACACACACCTCTTCCCTGGGTCGGCTGATAGCCTCCCATGGCTTTCAATATAATTTCTACACTGACGATACCCAAATCTACCTCTCCACCCCCCAACTCACTCCATCAGTCTCCTCACGCATCACTAACTTATTAACAGACATATCTGCCTGGATGTCTCACCACTTCCTCAAACTCAACTTGTCCAAAACTGAACTCATAATATTTCCTCCCCCACGTGCCGTTTCTCCTGACTTCTCTGTCAAGGGCAATGACACAACCATCCACCCATCCCCACATGTCAGGGTGCTTGGTGTTATCCTGGATTCTGAACTCTCCTTTTGGCCCCACATCCAATCACTTTCTAAGGCTTGCCGCCTCAACCTCTTCCTAACCAATGAAACCACAAAGCTCCTGATTCACTCCCTGGTCATCTTTCGCCTCGACTACTGCAACTCCCTCCTCACTGGCCTACCTTTAAATAGACTATCCCCCCTTCAGTCCATCATGAATGCCGCTGCCGGACTCATCCACCTTACAAACCGTTCAGCGTCTGCTACCCCTCTCTGCCAGTCCCTCCATTGGCTGCCACTCACCCAACGAATTAAGTTCAAAATACTAACAATGAGCTACAAAGCCATCCACAACTCTGCTCCCAGCTACATCCCCAGCCTAGTCTCAAAATACCAACCTAATCGTCCTCTTTGCTCCTCCCAAGACCTCCAGCTCTCCAGCTCCCTCATCACCTCCTCTCATATTCACCTCCAAGACTTCTCCTGAGCCTCTCCCATCCTCTGGAACTCCCTACCCTAATCTGTCAGACTATCCCCAAATCTATCCACCTTTAGGCGATCCCTGAAAACTTTTCTCTTCAGGGAAGCATATCCTGCCACCACCTAACAACTACACTTCTTATTTTCTCAATCACCTCATCCCCCACAGTTATTGCCCTTTCGTATCATTTAACCACTTGCCGACGGCTGATCGGCATTTGACGGCGACAAAGTGGCGCTGTAACGCGAATCGCCGTCATATGACGGCGGCCGCGATACAGAGCCACTGTGAGCGCGAACAGCGGCAGTTTACGGCTAGTCGGCAGCCGTTCACCAATTTACTATGCTTTCCCGTTATTGACACCCCCTACTCCACTAACTCTTTTATTCTTCACATCAACAATCCACCACCGTCCTATACGAAGGGACTTCTCTTTTCAAAAGTCCCTAGCGGATTTCCACCTATCTAAACCCCTATCAGACTGTCTAATCCCATCCCTCAAGGTCTCCTACCCTCTCCGAGTCCTCTTCAGAACCTCCACTTATACTCTCCTCCACTACTCCCTCGACCTCTCGACCTCCAGAACCCTCCTCGTTTCTCCTGCTAATCCAACCATAAAACTCTGAT
>BLSH010031997.1:372979-398533 GCA_018402905.1 Glandirana rugosa | reverse complement strand
GCTCTGAGGGACAGATTATCGCTCTAAAATCATCTCATACTGCAGTAGGGACAGGTTCCTGTCGGTGCTGTGAGGGACAGATTATCGTTCTAAAATCATCTCATAGTGGAGTAGGGAGAGGTTCCTGTCGGTGCTGTGAGGGACAGATTATCGTTCTAAAATCATCTCATACTAGTGTAGGGAGAGGTTTCTGTCGGTGCTGTGAGGGACATATTATCGTTCTAAAATCATCTCATAGGGGAATAGAGAGAGGTTCCTGTCGGTGCTGTGAGGGACACATTAGCGTTCTAAAATCATCTCATACTGGTGTAGTGAGAGGTTCCTGTCGGTGCTGTGAGGGACATTTTATAGTTCTAAAATCATCTCATAGTGGAGTAGGGAGAGGTTCCTGTCGGTGCTGTGAGGGACATATTATCGTTCTAAAATCATCTCATTGTGGAATAGGGACGGGTTCCTGTCGGTGCTGTGAGGGACATATTATCGTTCTAAAATCATCTCATACTGCAGTAGGGAAAGGTTCCTGTCTGTGATGTGAGGGACAAATTATCGTTCTAAAATCATTGCATACTTCAGTAGGGAGAGCTTCCTGTCGGTGCTGTGAGGGACAGATTGTCGTTCTAAAATCATCTCATAGTGCAGTAGGGAGAGGTTCCTGTCGGTGCTGTGAGGGACAGATTATCGTTCTAAAATCATCTCATACTGGTGTAGGTAGAGGTTCCTGTTGGTGCTGTGAGGGACATATTATTGTTCCAAAAAACATCTAAAAGTGGAGTAGGGAGAGGTTCCTGTCCGTGCTGTGAGGGACATATTATCGTTCTAAAATAATCTCATAGTGGAGTAGGGAGAGCTTCCTGTCGGTGCTGTGAGGGACAGATTATCGTTTTAAAATCATCTCATGGTGGAGTAGGGAGAGGTTCCTTATGGTGCTGTGAGGGACAAATTATCGTTCTAAAATCATCTCATACTACAGTAGGGAGAGGTTCCTGTCGGTGTTGTGAGGGACAGATTATCGTTCTAAAATCATCTCATACTGGTGTAGGGAGAGGTTCCTGTCGGTGCTGTGAGGGACATATTATAGTTCTAAAATCATCTCATAGTGGAGTAGGGAGAGGTTCCTTATGGTGCTGTGAGGGACAGATTATCATTCTAAAATCATCTCATAGTGGAGTAGGGAGGGGTTCCTGTCGGTGCTGTTAGGGACAGATTATCGTTCTAAAATCATCTCATAGTGGAGTAGGGAGAGGTTCCTGCTGCTGGTGTGAGCGGTGCATTTCTTGCACAAAAATAAAAAGTGCGTCTACGTTGCTGTTTAAAAAAAAAAAAAAATAATTTATTATTCTTTTTTTTAGTATTAATAAATAGTGCTACATAGTACATTTGCGTCCAGAATGAGGAGAGCGTCAAATAAGGGATGTGATCGTGGTGCTGCTGGTGTTGGTGAAGTTCCTGTTGCAAGGAGAGGACGTGATCGATTTGTGCCAGCTACACGCACCAGTGAAACTCCTTCCTCAGGTGCGAGTAGCCGACAGAACCTTCAACGTTATATGGTAGGCCCGAATGCCGCTCAACGCACGGTGAGGCCAGAACAAGTACAGGCGATATTAGATTGGGTGGCTGACAATGCCTCCAGGTCCTGCACATTGTCTCCCACCCGGTCCCTTGATGAAAGCTCAGAGTTGGCACCTGAACCCCATGGCCATCTGTCTTTCACCTCAGCCCCTTGTAAATCAGCCAAGCAGTCTGAGCCCAAAGTCATGCAGCAGTCTCTTTTGCTTTTTGATGACTCTGCTGGTGTGCATTCCATGGGCCATCCACATAGCCCTGCCCCAGAAGTGGAAGACATTGAGTGCACCGATGCCCAACCATTTCTGTTTCAGGATGAGGACTTGGAAACACCACCGCAGCACTTCTCTGATGATGACGAAACACAGGTGCCAACTGCTGCGGCTTTCTACAGTGTGCAGGCTGACAAGGAGGGCAGTGGTGAAGGGTGGGAGGAAGATGATGTGGAGGAGGATGATGAGGTCCTAGACCCCACATGGAATGAAGGTCATGCGAGTTACGTGTGCAGTTTGGAGGAAGAGGTGGTGGTCGCACAGAGGCACCAGCACAGGAAAAGAGGAAGCAGGTTGTAAAAGAGGAGCGACCGTCCCCTAGAGAGTACGCCTACTACTACCCACCGCACCCAGGGATCTAGCACACCAAAGGCAGCTCAAAGGCGTTCCCCGGCGTGGCAGTTCTTCAGACAATGTGCTGACGACAAGACACGAGTGGTTTGCACGCTGTGCAATGAGAGCCTGAAGCGAGGCATAAATGTTCTAAACCTGAGCACAACCTGCATGACCAGGCATCTACATGCAAGGCATGAGCTGCAGAGTATTAAGCACCTCAAAATCCAAGAAAGCTCTCCCCCAACCCACCCGCGATCCCTGGCCCTTAATGCCATCATTTAAAAATTCCTGGCCTTTGAAATGCTGTCATTCCGTCTGGTGGACACGGACAGTTTTAAAAACCTGATGGCGGTGTCTGTCCTACAGTACGTGGTTCCCAGCCGCCACTACTTTTCCAGGCGAGCCATCCCTTCCCTGCACAAACAAGTCAGGGACAAGATCAAGTGTGCACTGCGCAACGCCATCTGTGGCAAGGTCCACATAACCACTGATACGTGGACCAGTAAGCACGGGCAGGGGTGCTATATCTCGCTAACTGCACACTGGGCAAATGTAGTGGGCCTGAGGCGGCTAGCCATTTGGCGCATGTCCTTCCGCCACCGAGGATTGCAGGGCATTTTTCTTTGCCTCCTGTTGCCTCCTCCTCCTCTTACTCTGCTTCCTCCTCCTCTACCACCTCCTCATCCGGTCAGTGTAACACCTTCACCACCAACTTCAGCACATCAAGGGGGAAACGACAGCAGGCTGTTTTAAAACTGATATGTTTGGGGGATAAACCTCAGCCCGGCCTGGTGGTGTGCGATAATGGGCGAAATCTCGTAGCAGCTCTGGGCCTAGCCAGTTTGACGCACATCCCTTGCCTGGCGCATGTGCTGAATTTGGTGGTTCTGAGATTTCTAAAAAACTACCCGGATATTTCAGAGCTGCTGCAGAAAGTATGGGCCGTCTGTGCACGCTTTCGGCGTTCTCACCCTGCTGCTGTTCGCCTGTCTGCGCTGCAGCGGAACTTCGGTCATCCCACTCACCGCCTCCTATGCGACCTGCCCACAAGGTGGAACTCCACCTTGCACATGCTGGAGAGACTGTGCGAGCAGCAGCAGGCAATACTGGAGTTTCAGCTGCAGCACGCACGGGTCAGTCGCTCTGTGGAACAGCACCACTTCACCACCAACGAGTGGGCCTCCATGCGAGACCTATGTACCATATTGCGGTGTTTTGAGTACTCCACCAACATGGCCAGTGCCGATGAGGATGTTCTCAGCGTTACTATCCCACTTCTATGTCTCCTTGAAAAAACACTTTGGGCGATGATGGAAGAGGATGTGGCACAGGAGGAGGAGGAAGAGGGGTCATTTCCATTATCAGGCCAGTGATTCACAAGTGGCTCGTAGGGTGGGTTCCTGCACCAGCATAGGCCAGGTAAAAAAATTTCAAGCCAGGGCACAGTTCTGGAGGATGAGGAGGACAAGGATGATGATGATGAGGAGGAGGAACCGTGTTTACGGCAGGGTGGCACCCAACGCAGCTCGTGGGCATCACTGGAGCGTGGCTGGGGGGATACGGAGGACACAGATGACACACCTCCCACAGAGGACAACTTGTCTTTGCCTCTGGGCAGCCTGGCACACATGAGCGACTACATGCTGCAGTGCCTGCTCAACGACAGCTGAGTTGCCCACATTTTAACTTGTGCTGATTACTGGGTGGCCACCTTGCTTGATCCCCGTTACAAGGACAACGTGCCGTCCTTAATTCCCTCACTGGAGACTGATCGGAAGATGCGTGACTACAAGCACACGCTGGTAGACCCACTGCTGAGGGCATTCCCAAATGACACCGGGGGGCTCAGTGGAAGCACAAGGCGAAGGCAGAGGAGGAGGAGGAAGAGGTCGCCAACGCAGCTGTGGCACTACCAGCACCTCAGAAGGCAGGGTTAGCATGGCCAAAATGTGGAAAAGCTTTGTCAGCAGCATGCCACAACAAACAGCACCCTGATAGGCAACGTCTTAGCAGGAGGCAGCATTTCAGCAACATGGTGGAGCAGTATGTGTGCACACGCCTACACGTACTAACTGATGGGTCTGCCCCATTCAACTTCTGGGTCTCCAAATTGGGCACATGGCCTGAGCTTACCCTTTATGCCTTGGAGGTGCTGGCCTGCCCTGCAGCCAGTGTATTGTCTGAACGTGTGTTTAGCACGGCAGGGGGCGTTATCACAGACAAGCTAACAATTATTAAAATGAACCAGGCATGGATCCCACAAGATTTGTTTGTACCTTGTGCAGAATAGCCATTCGACCGGCCTCACACAGCCATTGGTATACTATTTTTTTTTTGAATATGTCTCAATATTTTGGGGGCTACCCCAATTAGAAAAAAAAAACAAACAAACAAAAAACAGTGTTGGCTACCTCCTCCTCCTCTGCCACTTCCACCTACACCGCCACGGTCACTGCCTCCTCAACCTGTAGGCTCCTACTCCACATCCACCTCCTCCTCCATTTTTTATTTTTTTATGTGATTTTAAGTTATTTCCTTATCCACATTTGTTTGCAGGTCACTTGTCCTACTCTTACCCCCATTTTGCTTCCTTTTGCAGCCCTCTAGCCCTTTCCATTACTTTTTTAGAGCCATTTTTGTGCCTAAAAGTTCGGGTCACCATTGACTTCAATGGGGTTCGGGGTCCGGGGTAACGTTCGGGTCAAGTTCGGTGCCGAACTCAAACTTTTTCACAAAGTTCGGTCGAACCCGACAAACCCAAATATCCAGGTGTCCGCTCAACTCTAGTCTTAACCTAACCAACAACCTTTTAGGAGTACTTATGAGGTTCAGAAGACAATGAACACATGTTCCATTGATTTGTAGAAACAGAAGACCATAGGAACTTTTTAAGGTTTCTGTGGCACTGTGACAACGACATAAACAATCAAGTGATTGAATACCGCATGAAAGTACATGTATTTGGAAACAGTCCCTAGCCTGCTGTAGCAACATATGGTCTACGAAGTTCTGCTCTTGATGGTGAAAAAGAGTATGGTGCAGATGCTCAACACTTCATTGAGAGAGATTTCTACATGGATGATAGACTCAAATCCTTACCCACAGATGAAGAAGCCATAGACCTGCTCCAAAGGACTCAAGGTATGCTTTCTGAGGCCAACCTCAGACTTCATAAGAATGCCTCAAACAGTGCTTCTGAGATGAAAGCCTTTCAGCCTGGTGATCATGCCACAGGATTTAAAGATTTAAATCTGGGAATGGACATGCCTCCTGTTCAGAGAGGTATGGGCTTACGGTGGAACTTATTTAAAGACATCTTTGGCTTTTAAGTCAGCTCTGCAGACAAGCCATTCACCAAACGTGGTGTCCTGTCAGTGGTAAACAAATTATGCAATCCACTGAGATTCGCGGCTCCCATCACTATACAAGATAAATCCTTATTAAGACAGCTATCGGAGACTATTCAAGATTACCAACAGACGAATATTCAAAGTGGGAGTCCTGGAAACAATCTCTACATGCCTTAGATGGAATTGATATACCACGCTGCTACACTTCAGCTTTCCTTGCTGCAAGTCAGAGAAAAGAAATTCATATCTTCTCAGATGCATCCACTGAGGCCACAGCAGCTGTTGCCTACCCCAAGTTAAGAGACTCTCACAATCAAACCCATGTAGGGTTTCTGTTTGGCAAAGCTAAGTTAGCACCTAAGCCTGAGCACACAATACCCAGGCTTGAACTTTGTGGGACTGTACTAGCCGTAGAAATTGCAGATTTTATACTGCGTGAGCTAGACATTCAAATGGATGACATCAAATTCTACACAGACAGCAAAGTTGTTTTGGGCTACATACACAATCGGACAAAACGCTTCTATGTCTATGTCAGCAACCGTGTAGAAAGAATCAGAAAATCCTCAAGGGCTGAACAATGGCATCATGTTCCATCAGAGCATAATCCTGCAGATCATGCCTCCAGACCAATGTCTGCAAGTGTCTTTGCAAATTCATCTTGGTTAACAGGACCTTAATTCCTGCTGGATCATTCCGAAGAAATTGCACCTGAGGTCTTCAGTCTTCTAGATCTTTGCCGCTGATCTGAACCCTAACCTCCAAATTGGACACCTTGTTCTGTACAAAGACCGGCAAGCCAAAAGAATTGAATGGCCCATGGGACTCATTGTAAAGACCATCCCTAGTGATGATGGTATGGTGCGTAAAGTAGAGGTGAAGGTTGCCAGGCAAGGAACTGTAAATACTTTCCTCAGACCCATCACAGAACTTGTTTTGGAGACTGAACTTGCTTACCTGGGTCTGTTAGATTCAGTTTCTACCACAAGAAGAATATGCCTTGAACTTTAAGTGACACTTCTTGATGCCTTCTTTACTATTGTTGCATATATATGCATGCTTTTTGCCTTTCAGGTCTTCAAGACAACTGCAAATTGCACTATTGTTTATTTGCATTGCATAACTACCGTTATGATATAACATAGTGGTATTTACAATACCAGATGGGGAGTGTGCTGTTACATGTAATTATCATGTAAATATAATGCTATGCATAGTTTAGTAATGTTTATATAGTTGGTTATTACACATCTTGAGGTCGTTTTGGATATTGCACCTTTCCATTCTGCAAAGTAGCTACTGATTTCCCAGAGTATCCATGAAAACCCACCGAGGTATGCCATATAGCCATTTAAAAAGAAGGTATTAATTCAGGGGTCCTCAGACTATGGCCCTCCAGTTGTTCAAGAACTACAATTCCCATCATGCCTAGTCATGTCTATGAATGTCAGAGTTTTACAATGCCTCATGGGATATGTAGTTTCGCAACAGCTGGAGGGCTGTAGTTTGAGGATGCCTGTATTAATTGAAAGAAAAATGCTGAGTAATTCCTTTTGAATAGAATAGTAAAAAATAACAAAACACTGTTTTTACTATCCTAATAAAACACAAAGTAAGCAATAGCACAAAAATTTAACTGCATTTGCAACGAATTTCTTCCAATGGTCCAAGTGTTTGTTAAGTTAACCTCTTCAGCCCCAGAAGGATTTCCCACTTTAGGACCAGAGCACTTTTTGCGATTCGGCACTGCGTCGCTTTAACTGACAATTGCGCGGGCATGCGATGTTGTACCCAAACAAAATTTGCATCCTTTTTTTCCCACAAATAGAGCTTTCTTTTGGTGGTATTTGATCACTTCTGCGTCATTTCTGATCACCGCTATAAACAAAAGAAGAGCGACAATTTTGCAAAAAAAACCCCCACATTTCTTACTTTTTGCTAAAATCCAAATCCAAAAAAAATATATAAAAATGTTTTTTTTCCATCGGTTTTGGCCGATTTATATTCTTCCTCATATTTTTGGTAAAAAAAAAATCGCAATTGGCGTTTATTGATTGGTTTGTGCAAAAGTTGCCGCGTTTACGGATGATGAGAATTCATTTCTGGGGTTTTTATTTTTTTTTTATTTTTTACTAGTAATGGAGGCGATCTGCGATTTTTAGCGGTACTGCGATACTGCAGTGGACATGTCGGACTATTTTGACACTTTTTGGGGCCATTGGCATTCATACAGCGATCAGTGCTATAAAAATGCACTGATTACTGTGGAAATGTCATTGGCAGTGAAGGGGTTAACCTGGAGGGGGCGCTCTAAGAGTTAACTGTGTTCCCTGGGCGTGTTCTAACTGTGTGGAGGCTGGGCTGGCTGGGGGAAGGAAGTGATCACGACTTCCATATACAGGAAGCCTGTGATCACAGCCCTTCCCCCTTTAACAGAACGGAGATCCGTGTTTACTTACATGGACCTCCGTTCTTTCACTGCGGGGGGGCATCGCGGGTAGCCGGTGGCGATCCAGTCCACCCTACCTGCTCCCTGTCCCCCCCCCGAACACAGTGAGCGTGCGAGGGCACCTCCGGCGGCGCACGCGCACTCACAGTGTGGGATATCGCAGCCACCGTCATATGATGGCAGTTTGAGATATCGAGCCACTTTGTCGCCATCAGACACCAGTCGGCGGTCAGCAAGTGGTTAAAGGAACTGCTGACTAACTGAGCATATAGTAAGTAGATTGGGGTTAAACGTGAGTTCGACTTGAACCCAGTCTGTTCACTGTTCTGCAAACGGGTTAACAAACTGGTCAGATTTTGCCAATTCACCCATCCACTGATGAAGCCAGAATTCAAATTATAAACAAGCTGGTGGGGATCCCAAGTGATGTCATTGACCAAATATGGTCACTTATGCCTTGTACACTTGATGCAACGGTCGTACGACCGAACGGCTCAAATCGTATGTTGGCTGTTGTATCTCCCATACTGACGTGCACTCAACGATCGTATGATCAACGTGCGACCAAGCTGAACGTAATGACGTGCAACAAGCGTATAAAGTGCTGTTATCGTGCTCCACCCTTTGGGCTCCTTCATGTAATTTCGTGTTAGTTGAAGTCTGGTGTTTGTTGATTCGTGACTTTCAGATCGTTCTTCAGTTCGTTCTTTAGATCGTTCTATGCATCGTTCCTGGCTGTTCGTTCGTCAACTATGTTCCGTTCTAGAGATAGAAATCTCGCTATTGTTGGCCTAGGAGTCCTGGTTTGGACCCAAAACCAACATAGGAGAAGGAGGGAGAGGAGTTGTTGGACCAAAAATTGGTTACTTAACCGTGATCAATTTGGTCATATGGCTTTAGTCAGGGAGCTCCAGGAGAATAATCCTGATGATTTCAGGAATTATCTTCGGATGACGGACCCCTGCTTTAACCACCTCTTGGTATTGGTGTCCCCCTATATCCAGAAGGAGGACACATGCATGCGCCTTGCTATCACCCCTGAGCAAAGGTTCATTGCCACCTTGAGCTACCTGGCGACAGGAAGAAGCCTCCAGGACCTCAAGTTCACTACAGGCATCTCCCCCAAGGCTCTTGGAGTCATTATTCCAGAGACATGCTCAGCCATCATTCAGGTGCTGCAGAAGGACTATATTAAGGTATGTTTCATGTTAATACCACATTTTATGTGTTTCTGTTTGATAATATAGTATTTGCCCTTTTTGACAATACCTAATTAGTAATATTACAATATGCTGTGAATGTCTTCTTTGGCCTCATGCATGCTCTAAGCTTTTTTCACCTCCTTTTTTTCCTCTACACGCCTCTCCAGCATGTTGTCCAGTGTCCATACACACTCAGAGGGCCGCCATCAGGGGGTACAGGCAGTACTGTTGTAAGGGGCCCCAGTGTCTCAAGGGGCCCTTACAACAAATACTTTAGTAGTCTTTAACATTGGAGTCTATAGGAGGGGGGCATCCAGTTTGGGGAGACCATTCTCCTGAACCCTAGGCGATAAAAATACCAAGGATCCAAAAACAGCAAGTTGACAGCACCACAAGAGCTTCTGAAGAAGTTGCGTTTATTGTAGTAAAACAGCATACATATAAGTCACATCATAGTCCATGGGAAGTACATCGTAAGGCACAAAACGATTAAGCGTTTTGTGTCTTACGATGTACTTCCCATGGACTATGATGTGACTTATATGTATGCTGTTTTACTACAATAAACGCAACTTCTTCAGAACCTCTTGTGGTGCTGTCAACTTGCTGTTTTTGGATCCTACATATACCGGCTCACGGACCGGACGTGCACACAGCTTTCTGGACCTATTATCTTCACCTGGAGCGGCTTTCTCTCTTGCATGTTTATCGACAAAAATACCAAACTTTGCCCACATGGAGAGGACCCCCTGGACCACAACTGGTTGAAGTTTGGGACCTGCAGCACCTATGCTTTGGCACAAGGTCTTATTGCAAGCATTGAGTGAGGCTGTGTTGCCTGTGCACTGCTTTTTGAAGCCCTTGGATTTCACACTAGCATGCACTGCACACTTCACTGGGTCATGCTTGGCAGGCTACATCTCGTAAGTGTGACAGGGTGTATCGTTCCTACTGGGGCTGCAACATGTGTACACCCCTGGCCAGTGGGCAGATGTGGTGGAAAGGACCAGTGTGAAGGCCCTGGGTAAGGTTGGTGGTCAGAAGGGAGAGGGCAGGTCTAAAGCTGTGTAAGGGGCCCCCAAATTTCTGATGGCTGCCCTGCCCACTCAGCCTGGTAATGCCACAATTATTTATGTCAGATGCAGTTTAGGCGCCCCCCTCCCCCTAAAACACACACTTTTGCAGCGTTATGTTTGGCTTTCCAACCAGGCAGAGTGCTTGAGGTGTTCTTATTATGGGAAACCTAATCCCCATGCTCCAAAAAAGTGACATCATTATTTAAAACTACTGTATCTCCAGAAATGTAATCTCCTATACACACTCTCCATCTGTTGCGGGTGACATTTCCCTACTAATTCCCCAAAACATGTAGTGCAAGGGCCTGCTTGATTTGCTACTAATTTTACCTCATGTGATCTCTTTTGTTTGAATCTTGTTAGAAAAGTGTAATTTGAAAAGTTTATTTTCTGTAGGTTGTGCTTCTCACACGTCTTACATCTCCACTGTGCTGGAAATGGACGTGTAGCCTTATGTTGCACTTGCATTTGTATGTTGAAGAACATTTTTATGTTTGTTGGCAAAGTTTAATTTTTTTTTTTTTATCCACAGTTTCCTTCCAATCCCCAGCAGTGGCAGGAAGTTGCTGCTCAGTCTTTGCAGCAATGGATTTTCCCAACTGCAGGGGTGCCATTGATGGAAAGCATGTTCGGATTGTACCACCACCCAACTCTCACTCCTATTATTTCAATTACAAGGGGTTTTGCAGCATTGTGATGCTTGCCATAGTGTCTGCCAACTATGAGTTCTTGTACCTGGATGTGGGGAAGAATGGCCGCAACTCTGATGGAGGAGTGATCATGCAGACAGAGTTTTATAGAATTCAGAATGGCACCCTCAACTTGCCACCTGCAGACCAAAACGTGGGGGGTCTGAACTTTGTCTTTGTTGCAGATGAGGCGTTTGGGCTTGGTGAACATGTTATGAAGCCATTTCCTCAACGAAACCTGACCCCTGACCAGAGGATGTTCAACTATAGACTTTTGCGTGCTAGAAGGGTGGTGGAAAATGCCTTTGGAATTTTGGCCAACAGGTTCCGTCTCTTTCTGACGCCAATCAACCTGGCCCTATATAAGCTGAATCACGTGATACTGTGCTGCTGCATCCTGCATAATTTTTTACGCAGGAATGCCACCAATTATCTCCCAACCTTGCCCACTGACGTTGATGCAGCCCTGCCAGGCCAAGTACATCCACTGAAGGTCGCCCGTCGTTGGATGCAATGGCAGACCTCCAGAGTAGACATGCTACCTTGGCCACCCAGAATGCAAGGGATTTGTGTATCAAATATATGCAATATTTTGTGGGGAGAGGGGCTGTGTCCTGGCAAAACATGATTCCTGATCTTTAATGTTTTATTACCCTTATAAATGAATCCTTCAGTTTAACTACTCTTGTCTGTGGTTTTTCGATGTGTAAAAGAGATGTTCTATATTTGCTTTATTTTTGCACTTTCTCCAAGAGGGAAAACAAACCTTAATTTCTCCATGAGATCACAATATCAGCTTCTGCAAAGTATTTTTGTGTGCAGGGGTTGTGCTACATATACACAAACACAAACACACAATGTTTTTGGTGTTCATGCATTCCATGCATGAAGAACAAAACATGATGCATTAACCACTGGTTTAAATGTTTCGAGATGAACTACATCTGTGTTGACCAGGGGCGGACTGACCATTAGGGCATTCGGGCAATGCCCAAGGGCCCGGAGTCAGAGGGGGGCCCCATGAGAGGCTCCAGGTACCTCTGACCTGAATCTGTGCTGAATTCGGAGCCCAGTGCCGGAACAAGTTCCAGCACTGAGCTCCGGTAATTGCTGCTTGACAGAGGTGTGCTGGGTACTCATAAAACCTTCTCTGCATGATGGATCTCTAATTGCGGGATGCCAATGCGACAATCGCCACCCCCCCCCCAGTAAGCCTGTACATTTCCCTGCACACAGAACTCACTGAGAATCCTCCTCCTCGGCTCCCGTGTATACAGACAGGAGGGGCAGGAGCTGGGGAGGAGAGACATTACACTGCAAGAGCCGTCTTGTGAATGTGATGAGGTCTGTGACCCACGGCCAAAAAGAATTTACCACCAAAGGTAAACGGTATAGCATTCCTGATTTTTTCAACTGTTCCTCAGAGTACGTAGTGTACTGTCTCTCTTGCCCATGCGGTCTACTTTATGTGGGCTGCACTATACGTACTCTGAGAAAGAGGTTTGGTGAGCACCGAAACTTTGTGGATAAGGGTTCTGATTTGTACAGTGTTCCCAGACACTTTCTTGATCATCATGATCATGATGCTCAACAATTACGTGTCTGGGTCAGTGAATCTATCCCCAAAACTTTCCCTACAGCCGAACGTTATAAACGGCTCTGTGAAAGGGAACATTTCTGGATCTTCACTTTGGATATCCTCTCACCCGGGGGCTTAAATGAAGATATAGAAATGAATACTCTTCTGTGATATTCTACCTTTTTTGTCATTGCCACTCTATCTTCCTTTTTTTTTTTTTTTTTGAGTTGTTTTGTTAAGTTTTACCTTGTTATTTTTGTTCTTGTTATCTTGTTTTTAACATATATTATAGTGTCCATACATTGTTCCCCAATTTTATTTGATTGTTGCCCATACACCATGGTTGGGTGTGTATTTAAGTCGCCCACATCCAAGATGGCCCCACTTGAGCCTGAGGAAGGATCACGGATGATCCGAACGCTCGCATCTCCCGCCTAGCGTCCCGGATGTGACGTTCATTCGTTCTGTGTCAGCACGCTTCTCCACTGAAGGCTTCATTCGTAGCTGCGCCGGATACCACTAGTGTGTTCACTCCTGGCCTCAGACAGTTGCCTACCATTGTGAGTGTATATATTACCATGTGTGTGTGTGCCAAATAAATTAGCATATTGCACTTAGAGGCACCGCTGTTTTTTCTCTTCATCTTTACTACAGCGTGCTTTCCTGCTCGGTTCAGCTGGCCGCCTGTCACTTATCCTCCTATTCCATCTTCAGCATTGGACTTTATGGGACTTTTATCATGTTATTAGTATGTGGATTTAAGTGTCCGATACACCACCTTTGGAGCCTTTTTTTTATAGACTACAGTCCCTTGTATGGCCATTTTAGCATGTGAGCGCAGTGTTCACCTAAATCTTTTACTTTTTTGTCTATGTACCAAAGCTGTGGTACTTTGACAGCCTGCAGTTTTTAAAAAATCCCTCTGAGGCTAGGCCATCCCTTTCCACTCTTCCCTCTACTTCTGCTGAGGCCATGGCTCCTAGACCTGAGGATGAAGATGAGGAGGAGGCCGTCTTGACCCAGGTATAGTGTTGGTGAACATATTGTAAAGATTAAATACAATGATAAGAACTAAACATTATTGTCCAAACATTTGACTCTTAACACATTTGTTTCTATATCCAAACCCAGTTATGGCCTAAAGTTATTTTAAGGATAAATCAAAATGCTGGTGCCAGAATGCTAGTGTTTGTTATTTCTAATTATTCAATAAGCAACAGTCATAAAATTTAAATTTGTTTGGATTCATCACCCACACAAACATATTCTAATAATGTCACTTTTTTATACACCGGAAAGTGTCACGAGACAGTGACTGAGGAGGAGAAAGCTGGCTCTTCACAGATTTGCCAATCGCAAATTCCTCCCCTTCAGGTTGGTAGGAAAAGGAAGAGGAAAAGCCATCACATGGATGAAGCATCTTCCTTTTTTTTGAGCAGGCCACACAAATCCTCCAGAGGGATCTGGACCAGGAGGAGTCATTCGCTGCCTACGCAGCAGCGAAACTTAAGAAAATGGCTCCATACCAGCAGAACAGGGCTGAGGAGCTAATAAGCCAGGTGCTGTTCAAGGGGGCGATGGGGCTCATTACGGAATACACAGAGCTCCATGAGAATGTGCCTCCACTTCCACCACCTCCACCACCTTCCCCATCTCACCACCCAACCCAAACACCACACCAGCATGCTGGCCAGTGGCAATTTTTCCCCATGGCCCCCACCAACAACCATGGTCTGGGGATTATGGCCAATACCCCCATTGAGGTATTTATTTATTCTTCTGTATTTTTGTTTTGATTTTTTTCATTTATTTATACTTTAACACATTTTGCTGTGAAGAAACAGTTTTTTTCTGTTATATTTTCTTTGCATAAAAATTGCTTTGCTAATTTATTTTCTGTTCTTTATGCTTTAAAAATAAAGAATAATGCAAGTAACAAGACTTGCCTAAGTTTATTGAAGAAAATGACAGGTTTGAAGTAGGCAGTTACATTAAAAAGAAAAGTTAGAACAAATAGCAAGGGACCACAAACAAGTTCAATTAACCATTTCAGCCTGGAAGGATTTCCCACTTTAGGACCAGAGCACTTTTTGCGATTCGGCACTGCATCAATTTAACTGACAATTGCGCGGGCTTGCAATGTTGCACCCAAACAAAATTTGCATCCTTTTTTTCCCACAAATAGAGCTTTCTTTTGGTTGCATTTGATCACCTCTGTGTCATTTCTGATCGCCGCTATAACCAAAAGAAGAGCGTCAATTTTGCAAAAAAACCCAAATTTCTTACTTTTTGCTAAAATACAAATCCAAAAAAATATATAAAAAAACATTTTTTTTCATCGGTTTTCCCTGATTTATATTCTTCCTCATATTTTTGGTAAAAAAATCGCAATCGGCGTTTATTGATTGGTTTGCGCAAAAGTTGCCGCGTTTACGGATGATGAGAATTAATTTCTGGGGTTTTTATTTTTTTTTTATTTTTTACTAGTAATGGCGGTGATATGTCGGACCATTTTGACACTTTTTTGGAACCATTGGCAATTATACAGCAATCAGTGCTATAAAAATGCACTGATTACTGTGTAAATGCCATTGGCAGTGAAGGGGTTAACCTGCAGGGGACGCTCTAAGGGTTAACAGTGTTCCCTGGGCGTGTTCTAACTGTGTGTGGGCTGCCATGGCTGGGGAAAGGGGATGATCACGGCTTCCATATACAGGAAGCCTGTGATCACCGCCCTTCCCCCTCTATGAGAACGGAGATCCGTGTTTACAACCTCTGTTCTCTCACTGCATGGGGCCATCGCGGGTAGCCGGCGGCGATCGAGTCCGCCCTACCCGCTCCCTGCCCCCGCGAAACATAGTGAGCATGCGAGCACGCCTCTGGCGGTGCGCGTGTGCTCACAATACTAGTTATCGCGGCCGCCATCAGGTGACAGCGTTTCGCAATAACGAGCCATCTTGCCGCCGTCACGCTGCGGCGGGCGGTCGGCAAGTGGTTAAAGGAATTATTATATTTCAGAGATTATGATATTGGGGAAATGTTAAATACAGGGTGGGCCATTTATATGGATACACCTTAATAAAATGGGAATGGTTGATGATATTAACTTCCTGTTTGTGGCACATTAGTATATGTGAGGGGGGAAACTTTTCAAGATGGGTGGTGACCATGGCGACCATTTTGAAGTCGGCCATTTTGAATCCAACTTTTGTTTTTTCAATAGGAAGAGGGTCATCTGACACATCAAACTTATTGGGAATTTCACAAGAAAAACAATGGTGTGCTTGGTTTTAACGCAACTTTATTCTTTCATGAGTTATTTACAAGTTTCTGACCACTTATAAAATGTGTTCAATGTGCTGCCCATTGTGTTGGATTGTCAATGCAACCCTCTTCTCCCACTCTTCACACACTGATAGCAACACCGCAGGAGAAATGCTAGCACAGGCTTCCAGTATCCATAGTTTCAGGTGCTGCACATCTCGTATCTTCACAGCATAGACAATTTCCTTCAGAGGACCCGAAAGATAAAAGTCTAAGGGGGTCAGATCGGAAGACCTTGGGGGCCATTCAACTGGCCCACGATGACCAATACACTTTCCAGGAAACTGTTCATCTAGGAATGCTCGGACCTGACACCCATAATGTGATGGTGCACCATCTTGCTGGAACTATGTTGTCGGTGATAGGGAATTTCTGGCCATCAAGTCGGCTTTGGAGGAATGGCAGTACCTCCTGGAAGGAGCAGCTCACCCGGTATTGGTTTTTACTGACCATAAAAACCATAAAAAAACCATATGCTGTGAAGATACGAGATGTGCAGTACCTGAAACTATGGATAATGGAAGCCTGTGCTAGCATTTCTCCTGTGGTGTTGCTATCAGTGTGTGAAGAGTGGGAGAAGAGGGTTGCATTGACAATCCAACACAATGGGTAGCACATTGAACACATTTTATAAGTGGTCAGAAACTTGTAAATAACTCATGAAAGAATAAAGTTACGTTAAAACCAAGCACACCATTGTTTTTCTTGTGAAATTCCCAATAAGTTTGATGTGTCACATGACCCTCTTCCTATTGAAAAAACAAAAGTTGGATTCAAAATGGCCAACTTCAAAATGGCCGCCATGGTCACCACCCATCTTGAAAAGTTTCCCCCCTCACATATACTAATGTGCCACAAACAGGAAGTTAATATCACCAACCATTCCCATTTTATTAAGGTGTATCCATATAAATGGCCCACCCTGTAGAATAAAAGAGATTAAAAATAATGCAAATTCTATTAATATCACTACAGAACAGCTGTCTTTCATTATATTCGTAACATGTGTATCACTAGCAATGCATCTTCATTATTATCCCATTGAAAAAGCTGCTAATGTGCGCAGCATTTCGCTATTTGAATTCAATTGCCAATAGACGAACGAATATGCATTGTGAAATAGAAACCTAGGTTTACACAAACTGACACTTCCGGCCGTTCCTGACTTGGAGCATGCATGTTTTTGCAGGTACAACTTGTTGGACCAACTTCTCTATACTCTGTTGTATGACCGATTGTTGGTACTACCAATGTTTTCTAGTTTGCTCATACAACTCCTGTTGTACAACCGTCGTATGTCGGCTGTTCTAATCGCGTGTACTAACAATCGATTTCGCATACAACGGTCATTCATACGACCTTTTGTATACGATCGTCGACTCGTGTGCACGCGGCTTTAGAGGTTGATTTACTAAAACTAGGGAGTGCAAAATCTGGTGCAACTGTGCATGATAGCCAATGAACTTAAGTTTGGTCAATTAAGCTTTGAAGGTCAAAACCTGGAAGCTGCCAGGTCTGGCAGGGAAAGAGTGTCTGTGTTAGGAAAGATAACGTAATGAAGATGTTTAACTAAGGACAGGTGAGTTTTGCATGCTAAGGAAAGAGACTGCAACTTTGTCCTGGGGATGCAACAGGTAGTGAGAGGAAATTTCTCCAAAGTGAAGCAATTCCCCTCATAGACAGCTATCACAGGAATATCTTCTCCCAGTGGCAGATTTCCCCTCAGCTCTTGTTCTGGTGACAAATGTAATATTTTCTGTCTTGGTGACAATGGCTATGAGTACAAATAGAGACTGCGGTGACACAGACAGCCATAAAAACCTGACAGAAGTTCTCATTCTTTCTCACTTTATCTAAAACTAAAAAAAAAGTTTGTTTTCCATACATACAATTTGATCAAAGAGAATAACAACACAAAAACATTTTTGGTAGAAAGATTGAAGAACTTTATGTTAGATCCACGGAAATTAATTAATACAATTCATTTTTTAAACTATGAAGCCCTTATATTGCACATGATCAAATAACATGAATAAACAATTTACATAGTAGACAATTAAACTTTGTAACATTAACAAATGTAGAAACTGACAGTAACACAGCTGACTCTGTTAGGCAATTAACCCGGGTCTGAGGTTATAAAAAAAATTTAATTTTACCCTAGGTTCACACCTATACTTTTTTTTAGTGCATTTTGCAGTTTGCAGAAACGCAATACAGTCCATTTAACATGGTTTCCTATGGGACACGTTCACATCTATGCATTTTGCAGCTTGTGCGTTTTTGGATAGGGTAGGGGATTTTTCCCAGTTTTTTGCCCGTAATAGATTTCAATGGAATTGCACCAAAGAACACAAGTGTTGTATTTGTGATGCGATTTTTGATGTGTTTTGCGGTATTTAATTATATTTGGTTGCTAAGGAGCCGGCCACTGCGTCCTTAACAACTGATGAGTCATCAGCTGTCAGCAGGGCTCCCCACACCAAAATTTTTTTTAAAAATGGCATGGGGTCCCCACCAAAATCCATACTAGACCTTTATCTAATCATGCAGCCCTGCAGGTCAGGAAAAGGAGGGGACAAGTGAGCGCCCTCCTCCTCCTGAACCATACCAGGCCGCATGCCCTCAACCTGGGGGGATGGGTGCTTTGCCCCCCGCCCCAAAGCACCTTGCCCCTATATTCATGGGGACAAGGGCCTCTTTCCCACAACCCTAGCCAGGGGTTGTGGGGGTCTGCGGGCAAGGGGCTTATCGGAATCTGGACCCCTTTAAGAAAGGAGGCCCCTTGATCCCACCCCCCCGTATGAATGAATATGGGGTACATTGTACCCCTACCCATTCACTGAAAAAATCAGTGAAATAAAAAAAACAAGAGATGGTTTTTGACAAGTCGTTTATTAAAAAAGAAAAATGTCCAATGTATTTTCTTTCTCCGGTACCGATGTCTTCTTCCTCCTGTAGTTCCTTTTCCCTCTGGTGTAGTCTTCTCCCCGAGCTGTCTTCTCCTTGTGCTGTCTTCTTCCTCACCACCAGTTACCCGCTAAAAACATTTCTTATATAGCCATGGGGAGTGGCCTATCAGGTGATGTCACCCAAAAAACCCGCCCCTTGTGACAACACGTAACATCACAGGAGGGGGTTCTCAGTTGACGTCACTGGATGACCACGCCCCATGGCTATATAAGAAATGGCAGACAGCGGGAGACAATAAAATGGAGGAAGACAACGTTAGAAGAAGATCAGGTTTTTTTGCTTTTGGCGGGTAACCGGCGGCAAGCAAGAAGTTGTTCATGCACCTGTTCATGGCAGCCAATCAGCATCTGACTTCAGCTTGTTCAATTAACCACTTGACCTCCACAAAATTTACCCCTCTTCATGACCAGACTATTTTTTGCTAAACGGCACTGTGTTACTTTAACTGACAATTTTCCCAAAAATACAACTTTCTTTTGCTGGTATTTGATCACCACTGTATTTTTTATTTCTTGCGCTATAAACAAAAAAACCCCGACAATTTTAAAAAAAACTATATTTTTTACTTTCTGCTATAAAAACACATTCAGTAACAAAATGTAAAACATCTAATTTCTTCATTAATTTAGGCCAATATGTATTCTGCAACATATTTTTATTAAAAAATCCTGATAAGCATATATTGATGTTTTGAGCAAAAGTTATAGCATTTACAAACTATGGGATATATACTGGAACTTTTATTTATTAATTTACTTTTTTACTATTCATGGCGGCGATCATTGAAGGAACTGAGATATTGCGGTGGACATTCAGACACTAACTGACACTGTTGACACTTTTTGGGAACCAGTGACACTAATACAGTGATCAGTGCTAAAAATATGGATTGTCACTGTACTAATGATACTGGCTGGGAAGGAGTTAAACATCTAGGGCAATCAAAGGGTTAAATGCCTTTGCAGGGAAAGAAAATATATTACTTCTCCACTGACAGTACAGGGCTCTACCCTGCTTACATAGGCAGAGCCTGTGTAAATCCATGACCAGTGGCGGCTGGTGGTATATTTTTTTGGGGGAACGGCAAAGAATGCACCCACAGCCACCCCCCTGGTTGGTCCCCAGGTCACCTGCACCTCCTGCCACACACCCCCCAATAGTTGGTCGATCTGCACTCACCTTATCTAGGTTGCAGCGTCTGCTCCTCCCCTGCATCATGCTGTGCATCTCCTCCCTCCTCCTCCTAGGCGGATCAACTCTCCTTTCGGCCAATCGGGTAATGGGTCTCAGGACCCGCTTCCTGATTGGTCGAAGGAGAATCAGGAAGACAATAGCAAATATCAATTTGCTATTGACACACAAGTGGGTGTGCTCAGTACTCTGCACCCTATCCCACCCTTTTTTGAAGCCTATTAGGCTTCTGATCACATGCTTCAAAAAAACATTGGAATCCCAGTGACCAGCACCCCACATGTAGATTAGGGGGCCGGATGAATGGATAGGGGGCGCCCCTGCACCCAGCATTACTGGTCGCCACTGTTGATGATTGCCGGGTGCCGGCAGTAATCCCTTGGCTGGCACCCGGTGATTGACATCTGTTATGTTCAAC
Source organism: Glandirana rugosa (assembly GCA_018402905.1). NCBI lineage: Eukaryota > Metazoa > Chordata > Amphibia > Anura > Ranidae > Glandirana > Glandirana rugosa. Next base: position 378,111 of record BLSH010031997.1, on the reverse strand, counting down.
ACAGCACGGCCGGGTCACAGGCAGCGTGTGCACGGGCCTCCCCACCCGGAAGCATCAGATCACATACTAGGTACGTGATCTGGCACAGCCGAGCTGTTATGCCTCCGTATATATATGTTATACAGTCAGCAAGAGGTTAAAGTGTTACTAAACCTACAAACGTTTTTTACCTTAAATGCATTGCTTGAAGGAGGAAGAGGGGGAGAAGAGATCAGCGCTGTGCAGGGCTGCATCTTTTCTCCCCTTACTTCCTCTTTACACTGCATTTGAGCAGCAGCAGCAGGAGCCATTGGCTCTTGCTGCTGTCAATCAGAGGAATGGGGGGTGGATCTAAGTCCCGCTGTGTAAGTCTATGGATCGCGGCTCCGTAGACACACAGCTCGGAAGTGCGGGGACCACCTTTCCCCATAGCCAGAGGCTGGCTATGGTGGTCAAGCCTAAGAAGAGGAGTTCCCCGAGATCACTGCTGGGGACCCCAGAAGAGGAGGATCGGGGCCGCTCTGAGCAATACCACTGCACAGAGCAAGTAAGTATAACATGTTTGTTATTTTAATAAAAAAAAAGAGTTTAGTAACACTTTAAGCTTTGACAATAAAACCTGGAAGCTGATTGGTTTCTGTGCAGAGCTGCACCAGATTTTGTACTCTCCAGTTTTAGTAAATAACTCCGGCAGCTTTATAAAAAAAAAACTATTCCATCCAATAATTTGTTGGTTGCTGATAGTTTTCACCCCAGATAATTAAATAAAGTGTTAAACAGAGATGTTTGTAACTTTCTATAGCATATAGAAAGTTTTAGCTGGAACTGGACTATTATGGTAACCCGGAGAGTGGTTATCACTAGTCCAAAGTGTTACTTCATACTATGGTCTGCATTTTATAGCTCATTGATAACATATAGGCTGCAATGTAGTAGAGCTAAACACAGCAGACAGAACTCTGCTTGGAATAGAGTCAGTCACATTACTTTGTAAAGTCACGTGACTGGGCTCTCCTCCAGGCCTTTTTTTCCTACTTGCTCTATTTATTAGTGTTTTCTTAGCTATAAAACAAAACAAAAGGAAGGTGCGCACACCTAGTGCATTACCAGACACATTTATTGAGTATTGGGAAATAGAAGTGGATACTCACAAGAGTGGCGACCCACAACAATGGGCCATAAGATTGCACAATGACAATAGTGAGGACACAATGCAGGTAAAGGCTGATGTGTTTCGGGGGCGTACCCCCTTCCTCAGAACCATGGCCCATTGTGGGTCGACAACTCCTGTGAGTATCCTCTTTTATTTTACAATACTCAATAAATGTGTCTGGTAATGTACTAGGTGTGCGCGCCTTCCTTTTGTTTTGTTTTATAGTCTATATCGGATCACCCCATCTGAGGGGGTCAGCATCCGCCTGGCATTTGCAATTAATGATGTCCTTGTTGCCATTTTACACCACAAAAGACCTCTTTAGCGCTGGAAGTGATTGTTGCTTAGTGTTTTCTTAGCTACTTCATCCAGTGGAGTGCTAATCACATTTGTAAAGCAGAACTCTGTGCTTGTGCTCAATAAATGTTCTGTATGGCTGCTGGGGAAATCCCAGTATAAAATGTATAGATGTTGGCTATCTTGATTTGGCATGGTTATAAACAATGATAATACTATTGCTATTTTTCTCCTCTTATTTTTTAATATGTTATAACACTTAAAATGGCAATGCTGCCTTCACCACTGTTTAATATTTAATGCCATAAAACAATAAAGAATTACATTTCAGACTTCAGATTTTTATGCTTAGATCTATATCACACATTGCTAACCTATGCTAAAAACCATAATTAATTTTCTGCATGGGATATTAAAAGAAGGAACATTTCACAGCAGTAAAAAATTTTTTTTTTTCTGTTGCAAGAATGTTAGAACCCAAGAGGAATTTATGAATTATTTAAATAGCAATTAACTTCTCTACTCTAAGCAGTGTTTATTAAATTTGTGTAAGCTTTATGATTATCACAGTTGAAGGAAAAAACTAAATTTTTACATTCATATGAATGGAAGTTATTATATTACCATCCGCATCAAAGGTAATCAAGAATATAGGAAATGTAGGAACATCAATTCAGCATTTAGTGCTGCATACTAGCTGATATGTATAAAGGAGAGAGCCAGGAAAAATAGAAGATAAGGACCTATTTAATGCATTAATGTGGGGAAGTTTCAAGTTGCAAAGGATATCTAATCACATGCAAAAGAAACGTTACATTTTTGCTTGTACATGATTGGATTGTGGAAGTCAGCAGAGCCTCGCCTAATTCACTAAGCTCTGGAGAAAAATCCCTTGCAAAGAGCACCTTCCCTTTTAAAGTAATCAGCCAATATTTTCCTTTAGTAAATCAACCCCAATGTCTCTTACAGCCTAGGCAAATATTATAGTTTCTGACTACCAGGTGCATTCTACGCAGATATAGAAATCCCCTGAAATACCAATCCTAGTAAAGAAATAAAGATACTGCACCAAAATCCTTATTTTGCTATGGAAAAATTCCAGGATTATTAGGGAAACCGTTTACAAAAGAAAAATGGAAAGGAACCTGATTTCCTATTACAGAGCCACTGGTATGTCTTGGATTACTTACTGGCTCTCCCTGAGCAGTATATGATGATGGGTGCATCTGAAATGAAAATGCTTATATCCTTTTAGAACAGCATTTCTGTAATAGGCAAGTCATTTTATGCAAAATAATATATTTTTTTATTTTTCTCTGGAGACAAAATTAAAATATGGCATTGCAATAAAGTATTCCTAAAGCAAGTGAATATAGAATTCTCAGGGTGACTTACTTGCTTTGCATTTATTCATTCCATTGGACTTTACCATGTTTTGTTGTATTAAAACCTAGAATTAGAAACAATTTCTTTAACATTTTATGTCCTTGATCTATAAAATGTTTTATAATATATATTAATAAAAAGCAACACCATTTTGGAAATTATTTTGGAAAAAAATCCCAAAAGTCTTGATTGTATTGATAAGTATTGACCTCTTGGCTGTGACACCTCTATATAAGCTCTTGTGCAACCAGCTGCCTTTAGAAGCCACATAATTTGTTGAATGGAGTTCTCCTGTGTGCACTTAAAGTGTCACATTATCTCAAAATAAAGGCACACTTCTGGATGTAATTTCATAAAGGCCACATTATTCAGAGAGCAATGGTAACTGTAAAGTAGCTGAGGGACACCCAGCTGACATGGCATAAACTGTACATGGGTCAATTATATCCTGGATGTTCAACAAATCTGCTTTATTGTAATGTATAACGATAGGAAAGCCATTGCTTCCTATAGTGGATTTGTCCTAAGGTAATCTTAATATGCAAAATAGTTTACAATCTGCTAAATTATTAAATTGTGCTATTCCCAAAGATTACATGATGCCTCTATTATTAAGGATAAGTGATAATATGGGAAAAAATATAAAAAAAAGAAAAAAAAAAATTTGATTTACAATATCATAGGTGAAATGCTTCAAAGTCAATTGTCAAATGTATTTATGTTAGGAGTGTTCTTGCACCATCAAAATTTGAAATAGACACCACACTGTCATTTTTATGTGTGGTGTATTATACTGATGGCTATTATTTTTTTATTATTCAACAGTAAAATACAAAGTAAAAAAAAGTAAAATAAAAGTAAGAAAAAATAAAAAAGTGAAAAAGTAATAAATGGTGCATTCTATTTTTCAAGTTGATATACTGTACATACATTCAAATATAATAGAAAAAACACAAAAATTCAGTGACAAAAGAGCAAAACACAAGGAAAGGGTTCCAAATGTTTTAATACATGGTATATTCTGTTTTATATAATGATCTCCTAAAATTGTAATTGCAATCCAGTGGCAATAATCCTCTCTCTTTTCCTTAATGAAGTATGTAAAAAAAAACACATTATGGCCATTGGATGACACTTACGATCACAGGAGATAATTATATTACACAGAAAATGGCACGTTTTGTTGGAGCTGTGCCGATATTGCCACAATTTTTTATATATCCCATGATGTCATCAAAATAACAACCCTAAGCTTCCCAAGAATTACATTTTTGTCCCTTTTCTTGCATTCTTCAAATATTTTAAATGTATTTGTTTATATGGGTTTTTTTATAAAACAGTGAAACAGGAGCAACGTTTGCACGTTTAATACAGGCAGCAGGCTTGTGTTACTGTCTCTTTAAAAAATTCACTGTATTATTTGGACTCCTATTGGCTTATTATTTGGCCTTTCCAATTGTCTAAAAAAAAAAAAAAAGAAAGAGAAAACAAAACACACCACAAAATACACAACATAAAGAAAAGGTTATCAATTTTTTCATACATTTTTTTTCCTCATTGACTTAATTGTTGGGCTTTGTGTTTATAGATTCATTCTAGTCATCCTAGAACATTGGTGAGTTACGCTGGTATAGTAAAGCTATAGGTTATGGGGAACTTGATTACAGCAGGGAACATTAAAGTGGTTGTAAAGCTTTTTTTTACTACAATAACAAACATGTTATACTCGTGTAGTAATGCCCCCACCCTCCAGAGGCCTGATGGTGACCTCCAGAGTCAGGGGCAGCTGACATTCCTCCTCAATGTGCGGGTTACTAGGCATGGTGGGTGTAATGCAAGTTGGAAACATGGGCGCCGGTCAGTCACTTTTTGAAAAGCAACAAAAGAGATTTTTATTGTCTCTTAACAAGTACTGGCGGACAGAGGGTTTAGGGCCAAGACACCCTTAGGCAGATGCAAAAGCAATTGGCAGACTCCACAGACCCTTCTAGATGTCATCCTATGACACTCTACACTCTCTTCTAGATGTTGCCCTATGACACACAATGTACACGTCTAGATATAACTGACAACTTTCAAGTTAACGATACCCTCTGTATGTCACACGACGTAGGTCGAATTTCCGGGAGATGTATATCGAGAGACAGATAATAATAAAAACCAGACACCTCAGACGGTTAACGAAAACGTAGACGGATTCCCACAGAACCGGGATTTGGGAGACAGGCGGTCATGAACAATTCTCTGTTATTTTTAGAGAAAACAACGAAAAGTTTTTCACTGACTGGCCGCGGGTACAAAGGTTGAACGTAATGTG
>BLSH010031997.1:362302-372969 GCA_018402905.1 Glandirana rugosa | reverse complement strand
ACCCCGCGCTGCTTCTCACAGTCCTGGATGGGCCTCAAACAGCCTAGTAACCAGGCACCCCTGGATAGATCTCAGGCTTCTGGTCTAGCAACTGGGAGCAATACGACACACGTCCACCCAGACAGCTGTCCAGGTGGCACAGAACCCTGATCACCTGACTCCTCCTGAATAAATAGGCTCTCCCAGCAGGCCATGGGGCCAAAAAGACTCCTATCAATTGACTGGGACAACCTATCCACTCCTAACCCGAATTCACTATGCCCTTTTCATTCTAATGCCACAGGCGGCAATGCCCCATAGTAACAGAAGAGAGAGGTGCACCAAATTCAGGTTTAAGGCAAAAGTCAGTGGATCACCCTAAATTACCACCTAGCAAACTAAATTTGTGAGCAGCCCTGTTTAGGCCCAGGGTGCTTCACTTGCCTGCTCTGTGCAAAGGTATTGCACAGGTAACCTGCATTAAGGTAAAAAAATATTTTGCTTTACAACCACCTTGGGAAATGCTTATTGTGCCTAGGCAGTACCCTGAAAGATTTACTATATGCCCTAAATTCTTTCTGAAAAATATCAGTGTACTTCCTAGTATGCGAGTGTGCCTAGGCACACCTGTGCCTACAGCCTCATATCTGTTTATCTGCAATGTGAGTTTAAGGTCCCATTCATGAGCGTTTTTTAGCTTGAAGCTCCAAAATACTGGAGGAGAAAAATTCAATGCACCTCTATGGAGTTGGTTCACATCCGCACTCCAAGTTGCCAGAAGCAAAAATCCAGAAGTTCAAAAATGTATGAGCTACTTGCTTGATTTGGGCAGATTAGTGGTTTTTTCCTCATAGAAAAGCATTGCAATGTGCATTTCGCACATTTATGAGCATTGGTGCACTTTTAGGCGCAATAACAAAGGGGAGGGGGGAATTCGTGGCCATCAACGACAAAAATAAAAAAAAGAATATTAATTTAAAAATTACTAGAAGCCAGACATCCTGGTGTACTCAAAAAATGTTTCTTTAACCACTTCACCCCCGGAAGGATTTACCCCCTTCCTGACCAGAGCACTTTTTGCGATTTGGCACTGCATCGCTTTAACTGACAATTGCGCGGTTGTGCGACGTTGTACCCAAACAAAATTGGCGGCCTTTTTTTTCCCACAAATAGAGCTTTCTTTTGGTGGTATTTGATCACCTCTGCGGTTTTTAATTTTTTTTTAAAAAACAAAGAGCGACAATTTTGAAAAAAAAAATATATTTTTTACTTTTTGCTATAATACATATCCAAAAACAAAAAAAACAAATGTATTCATCAGTTTAGTCCAAAATGTATTCTTCTACATATTTTTGGTAAATAAAATTGCAAAAAGTGTTTATTGATTGGTTTGCGCAAAAGTTATCGCGTCTACAAACTATGAGAATTGATTTATGGCGTTTTTATTATTATTATTTTTTTTTTACTGGTAATGGTGGCGATCTGCGATTTATATCGGGACTGCGATATTGCGGCAGACAGATCGGACACTTTTGCCATTTTTTGGGACCATTGACATTTATATAGTGATCAGAGCTACAAATAGCCACTGATTACTGTATAAATGTCACTGGCAGGGAAGGGGTTAAACTGTACGGGGCGATCAAGGGGTTAAGTGTGTCCCCTCAGCATGTTCTATCTGTGTGGGGGCTGGGCTGGCAGGGGCATGACAGATCTAACTGATCCCGATGACAGGGATCAGTAGATCTCTGTCATGCCCACTGACAGAACGGGGAACCACCGCAATTGCATAGCATAGCGGTTCCCTGTTCATTACTCTGTATTAGGCGATCTCGGGTCGTCGGCGGACATCGAGTCTGCCCGACCCACAGGCACACTCACACAGCGTGCAATGAGCATGAGAGCGTGCCGCCGGTGTCTCGCGCCAGCCCGCAAACTGCAGCTGCACAAATCGCCGTTTATAGACAGCGATTCGCGCAGCACTGCCACACTGCATCAGTGAAAGTACACGATGCGGTCCACAAGCGGTTAAAAGCACATAGGTCACTGTACATGACCCAGAATTGGCCTCTCTTTTCTCGAATGGAGAACACTAAATGGATCCAGTATCTCCATGACATATTCATAGGCGTGCTTACATGGGGTGCCAGGTGTGCCTGGGTACACCCTAATCACCCTGTACTATGCAGATCCCCCCTGCTGTCCAGGTGCAGAGAAAGTGACTGGGAATTTCTGTCCTCAGTCACTTTCTCTGTCTCAAAAGTGAGACATCAGGGGTTTGTTTAGACCCCTAGCATTTTACCAACCCCTCCCAAAGGGGAATCCCCAAAAAAATGGTAAAAAAAATAATAAAAAATAATATTGTACAAAATAATAAAAAAGACAAAATTGTAAAAATAAAAGAATAAATGAAATAAAAGTAAACTAGTAACATCAATCTCAGTCCTACTGACACACCCGGTGCTTTACTGACACTGTCCACTGCCCTACTGTCATACTGTATACTTATATATATGTAGCGCCCCCATAGTGATAGGTGCATTTTTGTAGTGGGTTTTTATTAGGAGAGGTAAAATCTAGTCAGGCCTGACTGTTTTGATCTGGGCTGGGGAGTGGCTCAGGGAGGGCTGGAGATTGCAGGAAGGAACACCCCTTAGATACTCCTCCTCTTTGGGGCCAGACGGTTCTGGAAAAGGGGATGTATGAGGAGGCGTCACTTTCTAATGTATGTTGAGGAGCCCTGACCAATCCCCAATCTGGATTGGCAGGGGGCAGGCCTCCTTAAATACTGTGATCTACCCAGCAGGGGGGAGGAGAGTGTTGGGTGGAAAAGGTAGATGTATCAGAGGTACTGCGGAGGCCTCACCCAGAAAGGGAGTCCCCAGTCTGGGGGGGGGGGGTGACCTTGAGGCCTGGTGGCTCGGGTGCAGCCAGGAAGGCAGGAAGGGGAGTTGGTTCCTGAAGTGGCACAAGGGAGCAGGAGAGCAGCAGAGAGGCTACAGAGAGGACTTTTTTAAAGGGTCCACCAGTGTCAGTGAGTGACAGATCCTGGGAGCTGGATGAGAAGGCTGGAGCAGGCTGGGGGGAGACAGTGGACAGTCTGTAGAAGTCGGAGAAGCCAGTCAGGGAAAGGAGTGTCACTGGACAATGGAGAGTGAAGTAGGTCGGAAGGGCCTGGAAGATGGATGGGCTGGGAGTAGTAGTTCAACCAGTACATAGCTACACAATTGAGGGCCAGTGGTTTCACAACTGGGAACCCGTGGCCCTTACCCACAACTGGTGGTTCGGAGCCCTGCTAGCAGTAGAGTGGGCCTCACCATGTGCTAGCTGTGGTAGGAAAGGAAGTGTCATGGAGGCCTGCAAGTGTATGTGCTGGAGGAAGAAGGAGTGCATATATGGTCGGTGTATATAGAAGGTCCCGTGATTGATCTCTGGACATCCCACAGTCATCCCTACCCCTATCCAAGTTTATTCCCTAAATAAAATAACAAAACAAAGTACCGGCCTGTTCAGTGACTCCGGGTATGTGGAAAATTGTGAGATTGAGGGCACTCAAATACCAGCCACTCCCAAGGGGGCACATGGCTACATATAAATATATATATATACAGTATATATATATATATAACAATTAGGAAAGGTGAGCAGCAGTTCGGTGTTCTTCAGGTGCCAGCAATCAAGCCTTACCCCAAGGCTATATATAAAAATAAAAGTCCAGGATTGCTGCACACAACTTCTTTAATATTTCAAAGTATCAAAATACAAGCATTGTTCAAGAATTTTCTTCTTTTTAACATACAGATCATAAAAAGATCATGTAAATCAAACAAAGTCCATAACAAGACAATGGTCTTGCTCCATAGTTACGGATGGTTTCAGGCTATTGTCCTCCTCTCACGCCCTTTCTCAAGGTATGGAACAATATTCAAATCACATACTGTACTACTAGTGCTATTTATTCACAATCGATGAGGAATCAATTATGACAATTACTTCAATAATTATTCACATCTGATGTTTAGACTCAATCTTCCACGTCTACACACAGAAAGATCCTAATGGCTTAGCTCCAATTTATCACACAGATTTTTTCATGCCTATACAAATATACATGATTAGTTTCATAAATTTAAAATAAAAAAAACAAATTATATGTAAAAAAACAAATAGATAAGTAAATAAACAAACCAATCAAAGAGTCAGGTCCAGACCAAATAGGTCAGATCCTTGTTTTAAAGCTTAGACCCCTATAGGAATAAATGCAGATCAAAATCTCTAGTTAACCCTTTAGGAAAAAGGGTGTCCAAACGGTTTATCCAGAAAACCTCTCTCTTTCTTAATTTAATTTCTCTATTACCTCCCCTCCTATCTTGTGTCACAGATTCTATTACCATAAACCGTAACTGGGACACAGTATGTCCCATATCTACAAAATGCTTAACCAAAGGTAATTTTGTTAATTTATCTCTTATGGCATATTTGTGTCTCGCTATCCTATCTTTTACCTTCTGAGTGGTCTCCCCTATATAGAGGAGACCACAGGGACATTTAATAAGGTATACCACAAATGCCGATTGGCATGTGTGGTATCCCCTAATTTCCAAAGTTTCCCCAGTATGTGGGTGATTAAACGTTTTCCCTTTAATCATGCTGTTGCACTAAATACAGCTAAGACACGGATAGGAACTATAATTAGAGGTACCAAAAAAGGTTCTACCAATATTAGTTTTTTTGATCCTGCCAACGTCCGACCTGACCACCCAGGAGTAAATTGTACGCCCCTTGCAATACGCCGACACTGGGACATATTGAAATTCCTCAATGGATGGATAATTGTCCCGCAGAATTGTCCAATGTTGTTTAATGATATTAAAAACTCTCTTTGAGTATGGGTGGAATTGTGTCACAAAAGGTAACCTCCTTTGACCTCTGTATTTTTTTGTTATTTTCTCTGCTTCTGTCCTAATCTTATTTAATTCCTCTCTTTTATAACCTCTCTTTTCTAGTTTGTTTTCTATCTCATCAAGACATTCTTCCCTAATTCTGGGGTCGCTCACAATGCATCTAATACATGAAAACTGACTCTTCGGTACTGATTTAAATACACCTGGTGGGTGGAAGCTTTTCTGGTGCAACAATTCATTGCGGTCCATAGGTTTCACATATAAATCACTTTCCAATCTACCTGCCTCCAGCATTACCATAACATCCAAGAAGGGCAAACTCCTATCACCAAAATTGATACTAAATTCCAATCCTGGAAGTAACAAATTAATGCAAGAATGAAACAAGAGCAAGGTATCCATGCCGCCCCCATATTGCGAACACATCATCCACAAAACGCCACCAACCTTGGCAATGTTCCTTAAATAATACGTTAGTATAAATCAGAGATTCCTCTATCATATTCATAAAAGCGTTCGCATATGGGGGGGGCGACATTTGAACCCATAGAGGCCCCCCTCAACTGCCTGTAATGCGGTTCGCCATACAAGAAAATATTTTCCTCCAACACTATCTTCAAGAGCTATAACAAAAATTCTATTTGAGATTCACTATATAAACCTGAAGCCGTCCATAGGCGTTTGTACGCTTCCAAACCCAATTCATGAGGTATATTAGTGTATAAACTGGTCACGTCCCAGGTGATCAGCATGGATCTCGGTTTTATCTCCAAAAGTTTAAGTTTACTCAGAAAATCATCTGTATCTCTGATATATGACTTAGTATTTTTTATTAAAGGTGTAATATACCTATCTAAATATTTAGCAATTGGAGATGTCACGGAATCCATGCTGGACACTATGGGACGACCCGGCGGGTTCACCGGGTCCTTATGTACTTTTGGCAATATATAAAACACCGGTGTAATCGGAAACTCATTAACCACTTGCCGACCGCCAACCGCAGGTTGACAGCGACAAGGTGGTACGTTATCGCAAATCGCCGTCATACGACGGCGGCTGCGATAACGTGCTCACTGTGTTCGGGGAGGGCCAGGGAGCGGGTGCGGCGGCTTCGATTGCCGCCGGCTACCCGTGATGGCCCCCCCCCGGAGTGAAGGAACGGAGGTCCGTGTATGTAAGCACGGACCTCCGTTCTGTGAAGAGGGAAGGGCTGTGATCACAGCCTTCCTGTATACGGAGGCTGTGACCACTTCCCTTCCCCAGTTAGAACACGCCCAGGGAACACTGTTAACCCTTAGAGCTCCCCCTGCAGGTTAACCCCTTCACTACCAATGACATTTACACAGTAATGAGTGCATTTTTATAGCACTGATCGCTGTATAGATGCCAATGGTCCCAAAAAAGTGTCAAAATGGTCCGACATGTCCGCTGAAATATCGCAGTACTGCTAAAAATCGCAGATCGCCGCCATTACTAGTAAAAAATAAAAAAAAAATAAAAACCCCATAAATGAATTCTCATCATCCGTAAACACGACCACTTTTGCGCAAACCAATCTATAAACGCTGATTGCGATATTTTTATCGCAAATATGAGGAAGAATATAAATCGGCCAAAAACGGTGAAAAAAATGTTTTTTTATATTTTTGTTTTGGATTTGTATTTAAGCAAAAAGTAAGAAATTTGGGGTTTTTTTGCAAAATTGTCGCTCTTCTTTTGTTTATAGCGGCGATCAGAAATGACGCAGAGGGGATCAAATACCACCAAAAGAAAGCTCTGTTTGTGGGAAAAAAAGGACGCAAATTTCGTTTGGGTACAACGTCGCACGACCACGCAATTTTCAGTTAAAGCGACGCAGCGCCGAATCGCAAAAAGGCCTCCGGTCCTAAAGCTGGAAATCCTTCCGGGGCTGAAGTGGTTAATTAGAAACTTACTAGTTGTTTCTTCAATCATCCTAATGTCTTTTGCCCTTTTTACTAAGTTTTTAATTTTCCTTTGTACCTCAAAAATTGGGTTACCATTCAATTGGCAATGTGTATTATCATCCATCAGATGTTTCATAACCTCTTTCATATTTAACCACTTCAATACCAGGCACTTAGAACACTTCCTGCCCAGACCAATTTTCAGCTTTCAGTGCTGTTGCAATTCGAATGAGAATTGCACGGTCGTGCGATGCTGTACCCAAACAATATTTTTGATCACCCCTGCGGTTTTTATTTTTTGCGCTATAACAAAAAAAAGACCGAAATTGTTTTTTTTAAAAAAACATTTTTCTTTGTTTCTGTCACAAAAGTTTGTATAAAGTACATTTTCTCCTTCACTGACGGGCACTGATGTGGCTACACTAATAGGCACTGATGAGGCTACACTGACGGGCACTGATGAGACAGTACAGAGTGGCACTGATGAGGTGGCACTGATAAGGTTGCACTGATGATGGGGCACATATGCAGCACTGATGGGCGGCACTGACAAGCAACACTGACGGGCACTGATACGTGGCACTGATATGCGGCACTGATGGACACTCCTAGGTGGCACTGATAAGTGACACTGGGCACTGATGGGCACTGATAGGGGGCACTTTTAGGTGGCACAGGTGGGCACTTTTAGGTGGCACAGGTGAGCACTGATAGGTGGCACAGGTGGGCACAGGTGGGCACTTATAGGTGGCAGTGGTGGGCACTGGTGCAACAAGCACTGTTAGGGATGGCACTGGCAGGCATCATATGTGGACATAGTGCCATCCCTACAGTGCATAATATTGCCCTTACCTGGTGGTCTAGTGGGGGCTCCCTGGTGGTCCTGGGTGGCCTCTGTATGATTTCCCTGGTGGTCCTGGGCGGCCTCCTTGCGATGTCCGGGGGGGCTCCCTGGTGGTCCTGATCCGGCTCCCTGGTGGTCCAGTGGGGGTGATCCTGAGGGTGGCTGCGCTGATAAACGTTCAGCGCAGCCCCCCCGTGTCAGGAGAGCAACCGATCGGCTCTCCGCTGCTCAGGTCTGCAGACCTGAGCAGAGGAAAAGCTGATAAATGGCTCTTCCTATTTACACTGTGATCAGCCGTGATTGGTCACGGCTGATCACATGGTAAAAGGCGTCGGATCCGCCTTACGTGTTTCATCATCAGACGTCCTCGGAGGTCGCCTCCGAGGACGTCTGATGATGAAACGCGTAAAGCGGAGCCTGAGACGTCACGACGCTTACCCACCCATTTCGGATCAGAGACACGGAGATTTTCCGGCTGGCTACTGCATAGCTGGTGGCCAACAAACGCTCGTCTGACTTCACCTAAGTGTGAGTACAGTAGCACCGTGGGGTCTGCACCAGCATTTGTAATTAAATGTATGGAATAGCGGTAACGATCTGACCTCCCGTTCTGAGCTTTTAACATGACAGTCTAGTCACGGATCACCGGCAATTTCACTCCAAACAGGTGGTCTTCTTTCCTCACACATTTTTTGTACCAGTATATTATTCATCAATCATTTTACTTTAGGCAGCGCCATCTATCTCCATTTATCTTGCCTGTATATTGGATTATTAACCCCTTCAGCCCCGGAAGGATTTCCCACTTTAGGACCAGAGCACTTTTTGCGATTCGGCACTGCGTTGATTTAACTGACAATTGCGCGGTCGTGCGATGTTGTACCCAAACTAAATTGACGTCCTTTTTTTCCCACAAATAGAGCTTTCTTTTGTGGTAAGTGATCACCTCTGTGTCACTTCTAATCACCGCTATAAACAAAAAGAGAGCGACAATTTTGAAAAAAAAAAAACTATATTTTTTAATTTTTGCTATAATACATATCCAAAAAAATATAAAAAAAACAAATGTATTCATCGTTTTGGCCGATATATATACTTCCTCATATTTGTGGTAAAAAAAATTGCAATTGGTGTATATTGATTGGTTTGCACAAAAGTTGCTGCATTTACAATCCATGAGAATTAATTTATGGCATTTTTACTTTTTTTTTTACTAGTAATGGCGGCGATCTGCGATTTTTATCGAGACTGTAACATTGCGGCAAACATTTTTGACACTTTTTTGGGACCAGTGACATTTATACAGCGATCAGAGCTAAAAATAGCAACTGATTGCTATATAAATGTCATTGGCAGGGAAGGGGTTAAGCTGCCGGGGGCAATGAAGCAGTTAACCAACTGTATGGGGGCTGGGCTGGCAGGGGCATGAGAGATCTAACTGATCCCGAATACAGGGATCAATAGATCTATGTCATACCGCCTGTCAGAACGGGGAACCGCCGTATTTACATTGGGGGTTCCTCGTTCCTCCTGTGTAGTAAGCGATCGCGGGTCGCCAGCAGACATCGAGTCTGGCCGGCCTGCGGAAACACTGAGGGTGCATGCGGTGGGCACGAGAGCGCGCCGCCGGCGGCGTGCTCACCCCTAGCCGAGCCTGCGCGAATCGCGGTTTATGGACAGCGATTTGTGTTATGCTGCCACTCTGCGGCAGTAAATCTACACAACGCGGTCCAGAAGTGCTTAAAAATATTCCTTTGCCAATAAAATCTGTTATATTAGATTTTCATTCTACTGTCTGCACTGTATGTGTTTTTAAATCTGTACTAACAAAAAAGTAAATGCATTAATCTTGGAATATTAAAATTTCCTGGCATTATAGATTTAAAAACCACAATGCATTAAGCTTATTACTTGCTCTGACCTAAAGTGAATTCTATTCATGAGCAGAGTGATTTTGGTGAAAATTATTTCACAGCAAACTTTCCAATTTTGCTGTCGTTTATTTTGCCCATTGAACTAATTAAGCAACATTTACTAAAAAAAAAAATAAGTTATCTTTTGCTTTTAGGGTAGTTGGATTTATTTTGTTTATAGTGTTATTTATATTTGTGTTGTTGTGTGTATATTTGATCATTATTTGTGGGCTATCACTGTAATTTTTTCAGATTTTTGGTCAAAAGGTCCAGAAGTTTCTTAAATTTCCTAGGAGGAATTTAAAGCCCATTGATTGTACCTTTCCACATTGACTTCAAAGGATTTAGTCAAAACTGTAAACATTTCCCAAAATCTCCAGATCCTTGCCAAATTTTTTGGCTCATCATCATCCTTTGTTATTTTTTTACATCTCTTCTTTGCTGAGATTATCTATTTTGAAGACTGATATTACTGCACCAAAAGATACCAGCGCTGCCTATAGAACCTGTTTTGTAGATATAACTGGCCGGAAATGCCTATATACATAGGTATACTCAAGTGTAGCATAATTTACTAGGTTTAAAGTGATTGTAAACAATCACCTTGTAAGACAACCCATTCAGTTTAAAATTTAAATGAAAGACAAAACCGGTATGTATAGATTTAAAAAGATATATTATCAATACCTTTTTTTTTCTTTGGAGGAGAGCAGGCATAGCTAGAGAACTGACCACACTGTGCTCTCATGCATAGCGTGGTCAGTTTTTAATAGGAAAGCAAAGGGACTGGCAGGAACACCAGGGGTTTTACACAAAGGAAGCAATACAGAGAGAACTAGATACTTTTACATACAACTACATGGTACAGCAGGCACATATCAGGAATATGAAATGCTGGGGTAACAAACACTTTAAGGGCTGATTCACACTTTGGTGATCTTTTGGAGTGCATTAAGGCATGTTACTTAGAACAATTGCATGCATGGACACATGGATTCCAATGGGTTCTTTTTTTCTTTAGAATCATGTGATTAGAGCCAGAGGTTTCAAAAAAGCTTAAAAAAAGGGTGGGGGAGGGGGTGGGATGGGCCCAGTGGGG
>BLSH010031997.1:331375-344163 GCA_018402905.1 Glandirana rugosa | reverse complement strand
GGGGCGCGCGGGAGCGCGGTTGTGGGAGGACGTTATATAACGTCCTCCCACAACAATGAGTGCCACTTGCCGACGTGTATCCACGTTACACGGTCGGCAAGTGGTTAAATATCCACTGATTACTGTATGAATGTCATTGGCAGTGAAGGGGTTAACCTGGGGGGGGCGCTCTAGGGGTTAACTGTGTTCCCTGGGCGTGTTCTAACTGTGAGGGGGCTGGGCTGTAAGGGGCCGTGACAGGGATCAGTAGATCTCTTAGATGCTGCCTGACAGCGCAGGGAACCGCCGTGTTTACATTGGTGGTTCCCTGTTTTTCTTCGGAAGTAAGCAATTGCGGCTCGCCGGCGGACATCAGGTCTGCCCCTGCAGGCACACTCCTGCAGAGTGCGGCGGGCATGAGAGCGCACCGCAAGTAGCGCGCTCCTGCCCGCTGGCTGCGCATGCGTTTCCAGGCGGCGTTTCGCGGGATGCTGCCACTCTGCAGCAGTAAATGGACGCGAGCCGGTCGGGAGATTTCTGACTATAGTTCCAGTTTAACTAAACTTCAATGAAAATGTAGCAAAAGAAAATAGAGTTCCATTTTCTGTATTAGATTAGGTTTTAATTGAATTCTCCAGTGGGTGGCAAGTTCAAATCTGAGGAGCTTCAATGGCTAAAGAATCTTTGGCATCAAATATATTTCATGAAGTGTAGAATAACCTTTACCTTGCTGTATGCCGTGGTTCCTCCTACTGGCCCATACATCACTGCAGTCACCTATAGTAATACAGGGGTCAACGTATGGAACCACACCGTGCAACAGGGGATGCAGGCACCTGACACACCCAGAAGTATTGGATGCTAAAGATTCTGCTGTAGGCCCCTGGTGGAGAGAGTATGTAGTGAGGGTATTTTAAACATTTTTTAGACGATGACAGGAGAGTTATATTTGACAGTAAATAGTGTGTGTTAATAAAGGGGTCTATATTGTTTTTAGGTACTGAAAACTGCTGAGGCATAGCATGTCCTGCCTGTGTCATAAGAATAAAGCATAAGCTCTACAAAACCAGCAGCTAGGGAGGCAAAACAGCAGAGGAAAACTTTCCTAAAGTCTGTGAAGGCAAAAGTAGAAGCATTCTTTAAAATATTTAGAAGATTTATTGTTAAAACATTACAGAATTTACAGCTTATCGCACTACAGGATTGATTTTGTTGAAATAGTTAAATCACATCTTGAAGCAAATAGTATCCCCCTCCCACTCCCTCCTAACTGGTCACGGGCATTAGGAAAAGAAAAAAATAACAACTTTAAGGCCTCATACACATGAACGTTTCTTAAAAAATAAACAAAACGTCGGGCCCGACGTCAAGGAAAAAAAATCTGCGTTTTTCCGCGTTATGCATCTGCGTTAGTGAGCGTTAGTGTGCGTCGGCTTCAATAGGCGTTTTTTAAAAAAAATCATCCCTCTGCTATTTTTCAACCTAAAAACGTTGGTGTCAAAAAACGCCGGTTAACGCCGGTACAATATTAGTTGGCGTTTGTTTTACGTTAGTTGGCATTTTATGGCGTCGGCGTCAAAAAATGCCAAAACGTTACAGCCTCAGAACGCACTGGCCGTGGGTTCTAGTTTCAGCTCACTAACACCGACGCCATCTACAGCTCAAAAACATTGGCGTTTTTATGGGGCCATTGACTAACATGGAGAGCTGCAAAAAACGCCAGAAAACGCCGGTTTCAAAAAACGTCCGTGTGTATGAGGCCTAATACTGGCCACTTTCTCCCCTTCCTACCCAGGCCAATATTCAGCTTTCAGTGCTGACACACTTTGAATGACAATTGGGAGGCCATGCAACGCTGTACCCAAATTACATTTTTATATATTTTTTTGAGACAGATAGAGCTTTCTTTTGGTGGTATCGAATCACTATTGAGTTTTTTTTTTTTTTGCTAAAAAAAAATGAAAAACTACCAAAAATTTCGATTTTGTTAGAAATAGAAAATTTTGTAAATAAATAATTTATTTCTCCTTCACTGATGTGCACTGATGAGGCTGCACTGATGGCCACTAATATTCTGCACTGATGGGCACTGATGAGATGGCACTGATGAGGAGGCACTAATATGTAGCACTGATGGGCACTGATAGGGGGCACTGATATGCAGCACTGATCACCACTGATAGGCGGCACTGGTGGGCACTGATAGGTGACACTGATGGGCACTGATTGGCAGTGCTGATGGGCACTGATGGGTGGCACTGATGAGCAGGCACTGATGGACACTGAAGGGCAGCACTGGCTGGCATCACTGATGGGCACTGGCTGGCTTCACTGATGGGTACTGATTGGCATCACTGATGGGCACTGATTTGCATCTCTGCTGGGCACTGATTGGCATTGCTGCTGGGCACTGACTGGCATCACTTCTGGGCACTGACTGGCATCACTGTTGGGGCTGCACTGATAATCAGGGCACTGATTATCTGTGCAGGTCTCCCCTGTGAAGAAATGCCGCTGGTCAGCTCTTCTCTCCTCACACTCTGTTAGTGTGAGGATAGGAAAGCTGATAACCGGCATTTCCTTGTTTATATGTGATCACCTGTGATTGGACATAGCTGATGACATGGGCAAAGAGCCTCATCATCAGCTCTTTACCGAGATTAGGGATGCGCCGTGTCCCAGGGGCGTGCAACTGTGGGACAACGTCATATGACATCGTCCCAGAACAAGAGAGCCACATTGCGCCCATCATTTTACTATATGGTGGGTAGGAGCTGGTTAAATGCCCTTTACATACCTAAAGCTGCAGCCACAAGACACTTCAGTCCTACATTTTTGCTCCTCTTCTATTTACAGGAGGTGGGGGTTCTTCTTTGTGTGCCCCTGTCACTGACTCTGTGATGTGGACACTTTCTCCTGGCTATCAGGCAGTGGGGTTCTCTCGGGATCTCTCAAGATGTGATATTAGCACAACAGGATTATTGTTTGCCTTACATTAATGCATGCATAGCTAAACATTTTCATTTGGTTTTGAGTAAAAAGTCATAGCAACTCCTTCTATTTAACACAGGTAAATTTCTCCACACTTCCTGTCCTGGAGACTAAACAGGAAATAATAGGAAATATCTCCAAATTGAGGGGAATTCCTATCTTAGACAGTTGTCACCAGAAAATGTGTCCTCATTGGATGATTAACTCTCACCCCTTGCTCCCATGACAATTGTAAAACTTTGGATTCCTCCCTTACTTTCTGTCTTGGTAAAAGTGGCCACCAGAATAAATGTAGTTGTGAATCTCCTCAGAAGGGACACAGACAGAAAATAAATACTTAACAAAACATTTTGCTTTACATGCATGTTAAAGAATATTTTCCAAATTTGGAATTTGCAGATGAAAACTAAAATATATTTTTTTAAAGGAACTCATGTTGTATGATAAGGTATGTTCCAACATTATTCTGACCAGTAAGATGGAAGTAATTTTTAAATGTCCGTCCATGAATAAAAGTGCCACAAGGGAATTCATAATTGTAGATTACTGGCTTATTCCCAACATTTCCCCATGTGTATATGTGTCAAGGTCAGAGGTCAGGCTCAGAGACCAGTAGCTATAGCAGTAAAGAGGCTCCCACTGACCAACTAGTACAGAAGCAGGTCAGCATGGCAGGTGACACATGCTCACCCGAAGTGCAGAGTCTAAGCACTATCCGGTGTCACCAGAGTTCCTGATGGTGGAGATGGGTTTTGCTGCTGCGTGTTAGTACCAGGTCACAGTTCTCAAGATCACCCCACCAGGAGGAGAGCAAGTTGGGGTCCAGCAGCAGATATAGCAGGTAGGGGTCAAGCAGAAACATAGTTAAGTAACAAGCCAAAGGTCGGTAACCAGTGGTAGGAAAGATATGAACGGCATCAGGAGTGACAAGAGTGAGATATTGGCTGGAGAGAGCAAAATAATCTGGCAAACAGGAAGAGCAAAGGCACGGCTAAAATAAGAAGTTCATGGGAGGAGCAAAGGGTTCAAGGTTCAATAGAAAAATGGTTCAAGGCAATATTGTTCAAGGAATTGTCCAAGCTGCTGTTCAGCATCCTAGGTGGCTCAGCAAGAAGAGACAATGCCAGACACAGCATACGTTGCAGGTTCAGAACAGGGTCCTTACAATTTGAGTATGCTAGAAACATTAGATTGAAAAATTGTTTCAGGGCAGGGATTGATGTGAACAGATCTGTGTGCTTTGTAAAGGGATGGATGTCAGTTACAAGAAATATACAGTATATGTATACAGTGTATATACTGTGGGAGATTAACTCATGTGGATCACCTTTCCTGGGGAGAAGGCAGCTTGTAGGCAAACTTTCTCAAAATCTGGCTGGTTGCCAGTTTTATTTGGTAAAGGTTGCAGGTCATAAAACAAACAAAAATAGCAAAAACAAAACATTGGCGCCTGGCGCTAAACTAATAGACAGGATACGATTTCGCGCTTGTCCCTGACACCTTCAAACAAACAAACGTAAACCTTTTTCCTTTTGCAGTCCTTAGAGCAACCAACAACTCAAGGTCTTAGCTCTCTCAGTGTAAGCATACTGAGTCCCAGGGTGAGCTCCACTGAGATCTCTTCCTGGTTATTTCAAGCAGCTGGAGAGGGATTTGGGTGGACCAGAAACTGCGGGCTGGAACTAGCTCTGCCACGGTGGCTGACAAAACCCTGGTCAGACTATCACCAGTCCACTCCAAGTGAACGCATGTGAGGCGACAAATATCGCCTGTCCATCATCGCACTAACGTCACATAGTTACATAGTTGCATAGTTAGTCAGGTTGAGAAGTCCATCTAGTTCAACCAAAAAAGAAAAAACTGAAAAATTATATATAACCATACAATCCCTGATACAATTCTTCACCCCCAGTTGATCGAGGAAGGCAAAAAACCCCAGCAAAGCGTGATCCAATTTGCTATAGCGGGGGAAAAAAATTCCCCGAGAGGCAATCGGATTCACGCTGGATCAATACATATATTTTTTTACATGCAGACCAAGCTGTATAAACCAATTAACACTACCAGAGATGCTTACTATGATCTGCTTTATATGGTTTAAATTCATTCACAAAAGAGAAAAAAAACTGTTGCTATAGCTGCTAAGCTGGATTTGGACTTTAATTTTTTTGCCACTTACTTAAGGTAAGTGTGCTAGTCTTGCCTAGGGTGCGGGTGACTACAACAGGAAACAGGGTCAGAGCAGACTGACTGGGGCAAGATAATTGTATCTACCTCCAGAGAACTGATGGTGCCCACCTCCCCAGCTGTGCCCGCCTCGTCTGGCTCTACAGTATCCCCTCCCCACTGTCCTCCTTCGCCTCCTCAGCTATGCCCGCCTCGTCCAGCTCCCCAGTATCCCCTCCCCACTGTCCTCCTCTGCCTCTTCCTCAGCCCCTTGTGTTCCCTGGCCAGGCCAAAGGGGAAGTCTGCAGCCTTCACTGCATTCCCTAGGCAGCAGTGTGCCCTAGGCAGCTGCCTAGTTCACCTAACGAGAGTGCCAGCCCTGGCCAATCGAGAACTACCCTGTCCACTGGTGAGTGCTGCTCTTTCTACTTGCGCAGGATGACTGGTCTTGTATCCGCCTCCCCCTTTAGTTTTCTGCAGGCAGCCTGTAGTGGGTGGGACATTCTGGGAACCTCCAACAGCTATATACAACACAGTGATTATGTCATCACTACTTTTATATGGTAATAACTGAAATTGTAAAGGCATTCAGTGCACACAACTTGGACTTATATCCTTAGTGACTACTGAAGAATATATTTATATGAAAGTTTTTTTTGTGCCCAGAGTTCATCTTTAAGCGGTAAAGGTTTAGGTTTTAAGGATTAAAGTAGGGAGCCCTAGCTGGATCAGCATGACAATCAGGCAACTAGCATCCTTAGAGCTCAGCAACATATGAACCAACGTGTTTCTCTTAGTATACACTTACTTAAGCTGCAGGAAATAAATTAATGCTTTTTACAGTAATTTATTTTTCCCCGTGACATTACAGACAGCCTCAATCAGCCTGAATTTTTGACATTCTGTAATTTTTCTGGTTTGCAACTCTGTCTGAAGTCAATATCATCATTCTGCCCCCGTTATATTCCTTCGTTACGGAATGAGATATCAGTTTCTGCAAAATCACTTTGCTGAAAAGTTAATGTAAAACAAGATGTTCCCATGGGAACAAGGAAAGAAATTTTTGCTATACTTTGATAAAATTTGAAAGGTTTCAAGTAGAGCCACATAACACACTGATTAGAATTGCATGGCTTCATTTTTGTTTGTTGTTTTGCACTATACACTGACACCATGTATGCATAATTAGTCGGATACCTTACAAAGTTTTTTATAAAAGGAACCACTGCATTTGTATATTAGGCAATTGCTTAAACAGTCAGGGTGCATTCAGTTAGAAATGCCTCTGGATAAAACACACGCTTTGCTGTGCTGCATTACAAACTGCTGATGCTTAATTGTCCTATTGTGTGTAAGAGGGTATGTAAAAGACATTCATTGGCACAATCGTCAAGTAAATATTCGCTGCCACATCCATATTGATAATAAGACAGAGTTGATCCTGGCAAATGTAATAGTTGCCAAACATTTGTCCAATGTCCTTTTTCTAGTAAGTAATCTCCCAGCTTTAAAGAGACCCTATTCCCAGAACATTCATTTAACCACTTGCCGACCGCGTAACTGGGAATGTACGTATGATTTTGACGTTAAATACTGTTGTTATGGCTGCAGCTAGCTGCCATAACCCCGGTATTGTTTTTTTCCCCTTAGGTGGCTGGCTTTCCAGTAAAAGTGATCCCAGTGGCGCATTCACTGAAAGATTACTTTTATAGACGGCAGGAGAGGTGCTCACCCCCCCTCCACCCTCCTGCCGCTTACCAGTCCTCTCCAAACTTACCGGAGCCGTCGGTAAGCCCGGAACACATCCGATGTGGCCGATGGCTAGGCAGGAAGTAGAGTGAGGGCAAGATAGCCCCTACTCGGCTCTATGCCCTTGGAGGACCGGCGACCAGAAACATCACTTACGGGTCTCGGGCTTAAAGATATGATTTTTTTAAGTCAAAGTGCTAAAAATGTTTTTTTTTTTTGCTTTTGCTTTTAAGGGTAAATGAGAGATTTGGGGTCTGTTTGACCCCAGGTCTCTCAATAAAGAGGTTTGTGAGTATATATATTTTACATTTTTTAATAAACACTTGTGTCAAAGGTAATGCGCCAGGCCAGTGCGCCGTTGTTTTTTTCTCTTGCATTATATAACTCTCAATAAAGAGGACCTGTCATGCTTATTTCTTTTTGTTTCAAAACATTTTATTAAATTTATTATTGCGCATTACAGACATATTAATCCAAAAACATTACATCATGTGATCAGAAGGCAAGTAAAAATTGCAGATGAGGCAAAAGGTAATAATTCCATTAACCGTATAAGGCATACACTTCAACAAAGTGGTGGGAACAGACATAAAGTATCAACATTTTCCTTGGCATTACTCGGAGACCAAATAGCTCCAGGAAATACGATTACTAAAAAAAAAGGGGGGGATGTAGTAGGGTAGGGGGGGGGCAGGAAAGTGAAGAAGTAAGGGAGAAGAATACAGGGATAGAGTGTAGTGATAGAGAGAGGGGGTGAGCAGACCACCAACAACCCTCTCCACTTGCCCGCACTCAGAGACCCACTTCAAGTAAAGTGACGATAATTTCTGCATTTGCAATCTAATATGTGAATGTTTAATAATAATCTTGCTTAGATACTTTCTTGAATCGGGTCTAGATATGCCTGTGAATTTCGAAACGTCAACCATACGTACCATTTATCAGCGTACTTGGAGATTTTATCCTGGGAGATGTAAATCATCTCTTCCATTGCCGCTATATGGTTTATGCGGTTGACCCATTCTTTCATTTAAGGAGGGGATGTCGATCTCCAGTGTACTGGTAGGCAGAGTCTAGCAGCATTGATCATATGCATAGCAATAGACTTGTAGTATCTTTTCTTAGGTGTTTTGGTCATATAAAGAAGGTATTGTGCTGGAGTATATTCCAGAGAGAGTGAAGAAACTGCCATTGTGGTGTTATGTACTTTGCGCCAGTAGGGCTAGATAGGGGGGCATGTCCACCATATGTGGAGAAAGGTACCTCTCTCTACCTCACACCTCCAGCACCGATCAGTAACTGATGGGATGAATTTATTCAGTATATCTGGTGTTTTGTACCACCTCGTTTTGATTCTATATCCGTTTTCTTGGGTGTGTACATTCAGGAAACCCTTGTGGATATAGAGGTGGACCCGATCCCAGTCTGCATCCTCGATCTCCCCGTCCAGAGCGCTCTCCTAGAATAAGCGTTCTGACTGTAGGAGATTCTGTGAATCTTTGAACATCGAGGCATATAGCACCGAGATTACATGGCTCTGGGGGGAAGATCTGGGGCAGAGGGATTCAAATATCAGCTGGGCTCTGGTGTATCCACTTCTTCTAGAGGGAAGATCTAGAAAGTGTTGCAGTTGTATATAAGTCCATGAGGGAAAAGTCCCAGTGTTGGACATTTCCGCCAGCTCCCTCTGTTTCAGGAATTTGCCTCTCTGAAAAGTGTCCTGCCTGCATTGTTGAATATGGCCATTCTTTAAATAGAAACATTTTTTGGAGACCCGAAGGAAAGTCCAGGTTCCCCCTAACTGGCTTAAGAGAGCTCCCTTTGTCAGACAGCGCATGAATCTTGCATGCTCTGTCAAAGACCTGCAGAGTTGCCCCGATAAGGGGGTGAGATTGTAGGCCACTCTGTATATGTTCTTTAGCTAACCAAGGAACTGTGTTTATATCAGTGTTGGTCATCAGATTCTCCATGTTTACCCAGCTTTTATATGGTGCGTGTACTTTCCAATCTACAATTCGGGGCATATGAGTTGCCAGAAGTATCGTTGTAGATCAGGGAGCCCGATTCCCCCGCTAGATTTTGGTAATACCAGTTTATCCCATTTTATTCTTGCTGTTTTTTGCCCCCATAGAAAGGACCTGCATATACTCCTATAGTTTGTGAAAAAGGAGTTTGGTATCCTGATTGGAAGGGTCTGCATTTTGTACAGTACACGTGGTAAAATCGTCATCTTTGTCATGCTTATTTCTATTACACTGTTTACATTCCTTGTAATAGGAATAAAAAAAATAAAGGGACAGTGTAAAAATAAAAAATAAATCGTAAAATAAATAAGAAAAAAAAATTCAAATGCCCCACTCCTTCCGTGCTCACACACAGAAATGAATGCATACGTAAGTCACGCCTGCATATGTAAACAAGCCACACATGTGAAGTATCACTGCGATCATTAGAGTGAGAGCAATAATTCCAGTAACTCTAAACAGGTAACCTGACAGCAGCAGCAGCGAGTAGACTCCTCATTGAGGAGCGCAGGGAGGAGGAAGGAAGGGAGATCCAGCCTTCCTCAAACGGGCATAGCCCGCGTTCTTGGCTTACTGCTGTGGCAGTTTTGGTTTTTAGCACACATGAGTGCTTTTTAATGTACTTTTAACAAACTTTATTTTTTGAATAAATAACCTCAAAATACTACACTATCCTGGATCCTTTTTTCTTATCAAAATTCCTACCGAGGACCATCTGGAACATAGGGACAGGACTCATCAAGGATTGAACCATACAGGAACACCTGGAAGGAGGAATCCACCCTTAGGAGTAGGGACCACGGGACACCGGAGAGACGACAACAAAGACCCCATTTACCAAAGGCGCATCACCCCAGCAGGGGTATGAAGATTCTGGTAAGTGAGGGCACATGCGGGGAGCACCAGTGAAGTCACCATTTTTTCGTGATAGATGACACATATGGAAAGTCACCTTTTGAACGCAGCATACTGGTTTATGGATACACCTGTAATCAATTTCCCTACTTACTGACCCACACATTCCAAGAACCCCAGAGGAAGCCACACGCCGAGGCGGCTTTTTGCAGAACCACTTGCTTAATTTGTGAAGGACGCCATCTTTCACAAATTTTTACGGACACCATTTTTACGGACCGGACACGGACTTTTACGGACTTTTTCACCAATATTGTTTTTTCCTCACAGTTTCATATTTATGATCACCTACAAATAGAGACACTTTTACTTATTTGAACACCTTCACTTACTTCTTGAAAAAGAACTCATTGTGTACATATACAGGTTTTTACGGACTTTTACGGACACTTGAAGGTTTATGTTCTTTGTGTGTGATTTGACTCTCAAGTACACTAGAGTAGATGGTGTACAACACATTTATTAGGTTTACATACCCAACTTATAATTAAGAGTGACAGCGCCATCTCCTGACATATTGGTTTCAACATTATTTCCTCTTCGGAGGTAATTATCTGGAGGGCAGCAGTCCATATATTTGGCTATTTTTGTGTTTCTCCCAGCGCGAGATTTTATACTTCATTTCCAACCTGTAAAAATGTTTAAAGCATCGCCTATGGAGATTTTTAAGTACCATAGTTTGTCGCTATTCCACGAGCGTGCGCAATTTTTAAGCATGACATGTTAGGTATCCATTTAATCGGCATAACATCATCTTTCACATTATACAAAAAATTGGGCTAACTTTACTGTGTTCTTTTTAAATTTATTAAAGTGTATTTCTTCCAAAAAATTGCATTTGAAAGACCGCTGCTCAAATACAGTGCGACATAAGATATTGCAAAGATTGCCATTTTAATCTCTAGGGTCTCTGCTAAAAATATATATATAATGTTTGGGGGTTCTAAGTAATTTTCTAGCAAAAAATACTGATTTTAACTTGTAAGCAACAAATGTCAGAAAAAGGCTTAGGCATGAAGGGGAAAACAACCATCCCATAAGATTATTTATGCACTTAACATATTTTAGGCACGTTATTTACCTCCCTTGTGTAGACATCCAAAAGCCACGAGCCATGCTGGTGACAACACAATCTTGCGTTCCTCCTCCAGCAACTACATAGAAAATTAAGTAGAGAGTGTTGGGGGGGGGGGGGCTGGGCCAGTACATACCTAAATTAGATATTGCCAGAAGAAGAGAGGACTATGACATGTAAGGAGGGAAGGTGCCAGTGTTGCCAACCGTCCGTAAATTTACGGACAGCCTGTAAAAACAGGGCAGTTTTTCGGGTGTCAGTAATAGTCCGTAGCAGCCAAAAAGTGCCAGTAAAAACGACGGCCATCGGCTCCGGTCAGAGCTGCGCATGTGCAATTACGGAAATCCCAAGCAGCGAGTGAGAAGATCCGATCCTGACCCTGAGACGAGTTGGATGACCACTCCTCCTGCTGCCAGCTAGTGCCTCTGCCCAGCCCATCTGGCCTCAAATGAGGTTACTGCATTTTCCCGCCACACCACCGCCAGCCAGCACCTGACCAGAGAAGACGCTCCGGATGGATAGATCCTCCTGATTCCTGCCTGCCTCCCTGTGGATGGTGTAATGGAAACAGGAGGTGATGGGGATGGTGTGATGGAGACGGAGGGATGGTGACAGGAAGTGATGAGGGGATTGTGTGATGGAGACAAGAAGTGATGGAGGGATGGAGACAGGGGGATGGTGTGATGGAGATGAGGGGTAATGGAGGGATGGAGACTGGAGGGATAAAAACAGGAAGTGATGGAGACAGGAAGTCTTTAGAAGTGGGGACATAAATTCTGGTGATCCTAGTGGCTACCAGGGATTTCACCTCACGTTCTGTGGTGGTTATGGAACAGAAATTAAGGGGAAATCTCTACAATTTGACATAGGTGACACAACTGATGGGCTAAATAATCTGCCCTTATTATATTGAAAATAACAGAAATATGTTTTTCTACCTTGCTATTTACCTTAAATCACATTGCTATTTGCACAGTGTACTTGCTTGTAGCCTAAATACTGAAATTTGCACTAAAAACTGTAATTTTGTAACTTTTGTAAAATGCCAGTAAAAACTTGGCTGTGCCAGTAAATTTTGGGTGTTGCGCCAGTAAATTTCAATCTGGTAGGTTGGCAACACCGGAAGGTGCTGTGCTAACAAATTGATGCTTTCTGGCATGTTAATTTCCTAGCAAGTTCAGCGTCACACTGCAAGTTGATAAAAAAATTGTGTATAGTTAGAAAGAAAAGGAAAACAATGAAAGTAAGCTTTTAAACGACTTGACTTTCTTTGCTTGTATCTGCAACTTTTTGAGTTGGGGCCAGTGTCTTTTAAAAGGCCAGTGTCACTAGGCTTTTGTTTGAATTGGGACTGCTTCTCTCCTCATAAAAGTCTATGTGAATGCAAAATATTCTTGAAGCAGGTCAAAGGCAGGTCAAAAGAAGGTTGACTGCAGGTCAAATGCCCTTGCAATGTATTTTGAATGATCAGAGATGCGTTATGAACTGATCTCAAAAGCACATTGCATTTGTATCTCAACAGCCCATCAGCACAAAACCTCAGACTGGAGCTCTCCAAAGTTCTGAAGTTTTGTTCTTCCACAGTTTTAGAACCAAGTGGCATAATGTTATTTCTTTATTTGTGTATTTATTTCTTTACTTATCTATCTATCTAAAATACCTAAAAATAACTTTAAATTTCCTCAAGGAAATACCAGTCAAGGACTAGAAATGAGTGAATCATGATTTAAAATTTGTAAACAAAAAAAATCTCGAGGTCAGACTCCAAAACACGACTACCCGACAACTCTATGTTTACGTTACACGAAAACTCTAGTCAAGTATTGCGTAGAGACTAGTAAGTTTTATGTAACGTTCCCGTAAACTGGACGTCAGTTGGAAGAAAACTG
>BLSH010031997.1:317768-329051 GCA_018402905.1 Glandirana rugosa | reverse complement strand
CTCCCTGAGGTTATATCCACCATCACCTATAAGGAATGCTGCCCACTGGGGAGACAAAGGGGCATGCTTGAAAGTTCTGCAAAGGTAAGAAAATTGGTGGGGGGGGGGGGGTAGTGAGGGGTGTGCATAGGTAGGCAAAGGGGGAGATGTATAGAGGTAAGGAAGGTGGATGCAAAGATGAGCAGAGGAGGCAGGTAGATTTGGAGTGGAGAGGATGGGGGGGAGGTTTGGGGTGCAGAGGTTAGCAGGGGGTTTTAGGAGGCAAACGTTTACTGACAGGGTTTATAAAGATGTAGGTTGCGTGTAGGGCAGCCCATTAATTTCAATGGGCTGCTCTATGCACTACAAATGCAGAAGAAAGTCCCTGAACTTTTTTCAAAATATCACACGGTGCCAAAGCACTTGTCAGCAGATGTGTGAGGGTGTCATTAACAATTGATGGCACTGCTGTGTATCTGCTAAAGGGCAGTACATTTCTGTGGTGTCAGGAAAGCGATTTTTGCGTTCCCCAGTCAATGGTGTGCAGGCAGTGAGGAGATCATGTGCTGTAACTTCTAACAACCAATCAGCGAGCAGTAATCATGTGCAGTAACCTCTAGCAACCAATCAGTGAGCAGCAGTGATGTACAGTAATCTCTAGCAACCAATCAACAAGCAGAAATCATGTGCTGTTACCTCTGGAAACTAATCAGTGAGCAGTAATGTGTGCTGTAACCTCTAGCAACCAAATCACAATCACTGCCTGATCTGAATCAGTAAACTGATTTTGAGTCTAGCTGCTATTTATTGTATGTCTCAGAGCAGGTGGAGAGTGAAATTGCATGGGGGGCCAAGAAAATGTTTGCCCAGGGTCCAACCCATATTAAAGACGGCCTTGGAGGAGCTCTGCATGGGGGCATGTCAGTAGGAGACAAAGAAAAAGCAGAACACTGAACATCCCAATGAAGATTTATGCAGGGGGCATATCAGCACAAGTCTGACCACTGGAGTACAGGTGGGTTGTGCTCCCATGTAGAATGCAAAGAAACAAACTGGCCATGCTGAGACAGATGTGCTTCCATGTCTGGCATGGCCAGTTTGAAATAGCAAATCCAAGGGACTGGCAGGAATACCGGGTATTTTGCACAAAGGAAGTAATGCAAAAAGAACAGAATATGTATTCATACAAGTACATGGTAACATAGACACATATCAGAAATATAAAACGTTAGGGTAACATACACATTAATACTGCAGGAGGAATCAGTTACTTGCCTAGCAGAGTAAATAAAAAAGGCCACTACACGGAATCAGAGTGGATTTTCCCTTATTCAATCATCTGTACCTGGGACAGCAGGAATGCAAGCCTATATCTTTACATCAAGGTGGCTTTGAACCTGGAAATAAATTAGACGTGTTCTCTATGCTAATTGGTATGAACGTTGCAGTTTTCCCTGCAATTCCAGCCATTCCTTTGATCCTGGCTGTTTAATATCCTAGCAGATATCAGTTACTATGCAGGTGCAACTGCCACAGGAGGATATTTCCACATGTAGCATGTACACCCAGCAGGAGGCTGCTGCTGCTGCCATAATAGGCATCAGGCTGGGGCAGGGGTGGGATTGATTAAGATAAATTAGCTTAGAAACCTAGGAGGTTTGGGCTGGAGTTTTTCCTTTACAAAAACTGTAGTTATACAGTAAGGTATTTTTCATAATTTTCATGAATTACCTGCAACATCATTCATCCCACTTCCTGTAAGCCCAGGATATCAAGTAACTGCCTGGAGATAGCTCACCAGGCTGTCCTGGGCTTACACAAGTATCTTGACGATAGTTGCAGCAGCTTTATTGGTCAAAGTGGAGTTGGACTTCAACCACTTCAGCCCAGGATTTCCCACTGTAGGACCAGAGAACTTTTTGTGATTCGGCACTTTGTCGCTTTAACTGACAATTGCGCGGTTGTGCGACGTTGTACCCAAACAAAGTTTGCATACTTTCTTCCCCACAAATAGAGCTTTCTTTTGGTGGTATTTGATCACCTCTGCGTCATTTCTGATCACCGCTATAAACAAAAAAAGAGCGACAATTTTGCAAAAAAAAGAAAATGTCTTACTTTTTGCTAAAATACAAACCCAAAAAATAATATAAAAAAAAATGTATTCATCGGTTTTGGCCGATTTATATTCTTCTCATATTTTTGGTTAAAAAAAATTGCAATCGGCTATTATTGATTGGTTTGCGCAAAAGTTTATAAACCATGAGAATTCATTTCTGCCGTTTTTACAATTTTTTCTTTTTACTGTTAATGGAGGTGATCTGCGATTTTTATCGGGACTGCGATATTGGGGTGGACATGTCGGACATTTTTGACACTTTTTTGGGACCAATGACATTTATAGAGCGATCTGAAATTTAAATGTCCACTGATTACTGTATAAATGTCATTGGCAGGGAATGGGTTAAACTGGGGGGGCGCTCTAGGGGTTAACTGTGTTCCCTGGACGTGTTCTAACTGTGAGGGGACAGGGCTGTCAGGAGCATGAGAGATCTAACTGATCACCTTCAGGCGATCCCTGAAAACTTTTCTCTTCAGGGAAGCCTATCCTGCCACCACCTAACAACTACACTTCTTATTTTCTCAATCAGCTCATCCCCCACAGTTATTGCCCTTTCGTATAATTTAACCTTCCCTCCTAGATTGTAAGCTCTAACGAGCAGGGCCCTCTGATTCCTCCTGTATTGAATTGTATTGTAATTGTACTGTCTGCCCTAATATTGTAAAGCACTGCTCAAACTGTCGGCGCTATATAAATCCTCTATAATAATAATAATAATAATATTAAATCCCAGTGACAGGGATCAATAGATTTCTATCATGCTGCCTGACAGCGCGGGAGACCGCTATGTTTACATCACCGGTTCCCCTTTTTGCAGCTGTGGCCAGCAATCGCGGCTCGCTGGCGGAGATCGGGTCCGCCTGAGCCACGGGCAC
Organism: Glandirana rugosa; assembly: GCA_018402905.1. Classification (NCBI taxonomy): domain Eukaryota; kingdom Metazoa; phylum Chordata; class Amphibia; order Anura; family Ranidae; genus Glandirana; species Glandirana rugosa. The sequence goes on along the minus strand of BLSH010031997.1, from coordinate 326,078 downwards.
ACTGCTGCAGAGTGCGGCTGGCATGAGAGCGTGCCGCCGGCGCTGCGCTCCCGCCCGCTAGCCGAGCATGCGCGAGCTGCCGTTTATAGATGGCAATTTGCGAAACAGCGCCACTCTGCAGCAGTAAATGTAGTCGAGCCGGTCGGGAACCGGTTAAAGGAAACCGTAACTAAGAGAATGTTTAGCCGTAGGGAAGTAATAACATCCTCTGTATATCTCTCAGTACAGGTTTCCTTCCAAGGATTTTCTAGATGGCTTGTAGATTTACCCAATCCCCTCTTGAACCACTGATAACTAAACAAAACCTGTTCTGAAAGAATTGATGGAGCTACAATAAGTCTTTTTCACACTTAATCTCTCTCTGCTGTACAAAATTGTGTTCTGCGATGAGATTCCATACCCATAAAGGGTGGGTGAGATCTTAATGAAACCTTCACAGAAGATAAATGATCCATGGTACATGGAAGAACTGTTTCCCTCATGAGTGCCAACCGTTTACAGCAGCCCTAATATAAAATAGTGTCCAGGTGATATACAACACTCCCATGGCTTAATTCCATCAATTCAGTAATAGACGGTGTCTATTGCAGATGTAGACAATTCATTGAGGTTGATTTACTAAAGGCAGAGAGACTGTCCTTTGCTAGTGCAATTGCAATCATTTTCCCCAGAGCTCAGTGAATGTGGTAAAGCTCTCATGATTTCCATCATCCAATCATGTGCATGCAAAAATGTTTTTTTTTTTGTTTTTTTTTAATTTTCCTTGAACCTGATTGGGTAGTTTTTACAAAATGAAGATTTACCACACTCACTAAGACATGGGGAGAATGAGAGCAACTGCGCTTGCAAAGTCTATTTTGCATTAGTAAATAAACCCCACTGTCTACACATGTGTTTATGTAGTCACTATTGGTCATTTTGGAATATATTAAAGCAAAAGTTCACCTAAAAAGTTCCACTTATCCAATTCCTCCCCCTCCTCGCTCCATATTGAAAACTCTATGCTAATTGGTATGGAAATTGCTGTTTTTTTCTGCAATTTTAGCCATGACTTTGACCCTTGTTGTTCAATAGTCTAGTGGCCCCAAAAGTCAAAGGTGATCTATACAAGGACAATTACTGGCACGCTCCAGTCAAAACTAACTGCCATAAAGGTAGATGCTAATCATGATTAAAAGTCAGGTTTTGGAGTGCATGCAGGGGACAAACTTTCATACCCAGCGCATTTTGCTAGTTACTGCTGAAACATCCACAATCTGGCATTCTATTGACATCATCTTCCTTGTCTTGTCAATAACCAAGCATTCTTGAATAGTCCCTAGTAGAAACCATGCAACACAAAAATTATATGCGAATATAGAAATGAAAACAAGCGCGCCAGACCTAAGCGCAGTAAATCAAAAACCACAGTTTATTTGCACAATAATGAGGATGGGTACTCACAAAGGATGGAGCAAGAGAAAACATAACGTCCGTTTAGCTGAGAAGGCTATATCACGTCCATGCTGGGTGCCTGTGCTGGGGTGTCACTGGAGCTGTTTGTGGAGTCACCGATCGGCTGGCCAGTGTCGTCTGTAGACTCTGTAGATGGTATGCAGCTCGTGTTGGAATGCACAAGGCGCCGGAAGTGTGAATAGCGGAAGTGCGGCGTCCCGGAAGTGACGTCAAAGAACGTGGAGCCAGTAGGGTGACGCGTTTCAATACGTCTCGTATTTTCTTCAGACCCTGACTGGGAGGAAGGTGGACGGCTCTATTATAAGAGACCCGGAGGGAGGGACTCCCAAGTGGAACCTTCCACTTGGGAGTCCCTCCCTCCGGGTCTCTTATAACAGAGCCGTCCACCTTCCTCCCAGTCAGGGTCTGAAGAAAATACGAGACGTATTGAAACGCATCACCCTATTGGCTCCACATTCTTTGACGTCACTTCCGGGACGCAGTACTTCCGCTATTCACACTTCCGGCGCCTTGTGCATTCCAACACGAGCTGCATACCATCTACAGAGTCTACAGACTCGTCTACAGAAGATTAGCAATAGCAAACCACTATTTGAGTTTTTAAAGGGAGTTGTTCTTCAAATCTCACTGGCCACAAAAATTCTATAAATTGAATACTTGAATATGATTAGTTTTCACCTGAAGTAGCTCTTTTCGCTTCTGATATTTGTTTTATAATCCTGTTCCTACTATTACCCTGGCTATTTAACCTGGGGAAGTTATAAAAAATAAGTAGGGGTATCAAAGTTGTTCAGGAACATCAGGGCTTTCGGAGATGGAGTTATACTTTGACCAGCTGGCTGAAATCTCTAAAATATATTGCAAGCTAGTTTTCCTTAAAAAAATATTATTTTTCCCCCTTAAGCCTGAATGAAAATTGCAAATTACAAAACTGCAAGAGTTATAAATTGATTTGTTTCTAGAACTCTTTTTATGTCATGATGTTTTATGATATTTTTTAAACTTGTTTGAAGGTCAAATTATTTTAAGGCTCTGCCTCAGATTAAAGATGTAACAAGCTTGATAAATAGCTTTGAGCACTTGCTGAATATTAATTATGTCTGTACCGCATATTCCTGACTCCTCCATCTTGTCTTTGATAAATGTGTTATGTAATTAGCAAAGTTGTTTTTTTTTTAATCAGTATATACTATATTTTCTTTCAAAAAAGTTTAAAAAACTGTACACTGTATGTAAGCCTAAAATGTATTTATAGCCAATATTCACCCTCTTGGTTAGTCCCTGGCGGCCATTGTACCGAGACAGAATGTGATGGAAAAATCCCCAAAAAAAACAAACATTTTACACTTGTTGCCAGAACAGTAAAAGAGAGTAAACCTTCTAATTTAGATAGCTGTTATGGTGACAACTGTCTAAGGGGGGATTACCCTTCCCTTTGTAGTGATTTATTCCTACTTGCTGCCTGGTCACCATGAAAGGAAGTGAAATTTTCCCAATGGGATATGGAGAGAAAAAATAACTGAAAGGGATTTTAACCCTATCTTACTCTACCCTAAACTAAAATGTAGTGACAATCCTGTATATAAACCACTGTCAGCGTCCCTGCCCTTTAAATTTTCACGTGCATGGATGTCAAATTTGGAACGGCCACTGCATCCCAATTGACAGGAATGGGACTCCCTGTACGTAGATACATGGGCCATCTGTGCATCCCCGTGCAGGCAAACACGGACCTTGCATGGGTGTATGCTTAAGTAATAGAGATGGGCCGATCACCCCTCTGTTCGGTTCGCATCAGAACTCCCAAACAGGGAAAAAGCTTTCCTCAAAAGTCCCCATTTTGAAGGCTTATATGCAAGTTGGCCATAAAAAGGGTATGGGGTCCTGCGTACTGCCCTGGGGGATATGCATCAATGAAAACATTTTTTTTAAAAAACAATCATTTTTAAAGGAGCAGTGATTTTAATGATGCTTAAAGTGAAACAATAAAAATGAAAAAATCCTTTAAATATAGTGCCAGGTGGGGGGAGGGGTGGTCCCGTTAGTCTGCCTGCAAAGTAGTGCATCTGTAAAGTGTCAGTGCAAAACTGACATTTCTAAAGAAGAAAATGTACTTTGCGGCTGCAAGATATTGTCAACAATATATATAAAAAAATGGGAAAAAAACATGCCATAATAAAAAATAAATGGCATGGGGTCCCCCTCCAAAATCCATACCAGACCCTTATCTGAGCATGCAGCCTGGCAGGTTCTGAACCATACCAGGCCACATGTCCTCAACATGGGGGGGGGGGGTGCTTTGGGGCGGGGACTCTATTCCCCCCATAAAGGGATGAACCTTTTACTAAGACCTTATCTATTTTTTTTAGAATGTATAACAGTATACAAATATATAATATCTAATATGAGCTACCTGAGCTTGGTAACACAGTTAACTTAGCTATTGTCAGTATGACAAAATCATAAAAAATAGCTACATTTACTTATAGAGTAAGAAAGCAGCAACTGTTCAATACCTCCATCCTCCAAACACCATAAGTAGAACAGCACCGGGACTAAATTGTGAAGTTATCTAGAATAAACCAACGCTCAAGGACATTGTAAAAGTAAATTTTTATCGCAAATACGTTAAAGTTGGAAAAGGACATTGCTTACACACGTGATTAAGAGATCCTTGTAAGCTTGAAATGTGTAAGCAATGACATTTGCCTATTGTCACAAATGTCCTCAAATGCCACTTTTTTTGCTAACTCACATACATCAAACCTACAGAGTTTATCACTATCAGTACTATATCGAATGGTGGACTTATCCTAAGCTACCAAACATTTGCAGAAAATGTACAAACTTATAGAAATGTGACGAAATAGAAAAACATATGCCATCCAATCTCTCGTATTGCACATAAACAATATGACAAAGAGTACTGCCAAACTTATCTATTTTGCAATACTGCTGCCAAATTAGGAAAAAGTGGATCATGGAAGGAAACAAGTATAAATTTAACCTTGCCACAAAACAAATCAGTAGCATCCTGAGTATTGTTTTACACAATTTAAATGTCTTTTTGGCATTTCTTTTTTTGCAATGGGTTTGGAATAGTAGGAATCAAGAATGTGAATTCAGACTTTTTTAACATTTGGTGAGCCAAGGATATGAGGAGATGTATTACCTTCATATAGCCTTTGAAAACTGTAATAACAAGTATAGTTTAGCTCCACCCAAAAGGGAAAGTTCCTCTTTAAGCACTCCTCCCTCATATGCCACATTTGGCATGTAATCTTTTTGAGGGGGAGTAGGTACCTAGTGCTCGGGCTGCCTAGGCAATCTGAGTGGAAGTTCTCCTTTCCCCCTCCCCCCCAGCAACATTCTGGGACACGTCACAGGTCCCAGAAGATTGCCCGACCATTCAGGAGGCACACCGTGACTCGTGCATGCACAGTGCGCACCCGGCTGTGAAGACACAGGTTGTCACAGCCGGGTGCCCACATATATAATGCAGGTGTCGGCAAGAGGAAGGGTAGAGAACCAAGGGTTCGGACGGCCACATTGCTGGATCGTGGGACAGGTGAGTGTGTGTTTATTAAAAGTCAGCGGCTACATTTTTTGTAGCTGCTGACATTTAATAAACACAAAAATGTTTGGAGCTCCGCTTTAATTACAAGTTCATACTATCATGCATTATATTTTGACATACCATCTGCCCATGTATCCGTCTAATTAATTGTTCTCTCTGTACCCCTACAATTAAACTATAATTACCTTTTGCTGAAACAAAACAGCCCCCCTACCTTGACCCTAATCTAATATTACCTAGACCGCGAACCCCCCCCCCCCCCCCCAGCTTCATACTTACCTCTTTGCAGTGGCATCCTGCACTGGTAACATCCTGCATGCAGAAATCTCCTACAGTGACAACTGTACCATGCAGTAGCTCCCCATAGCTTTAAATTACACCATACTCCTAGCATCCCTACTATAGGAACATGGCTCCTGCTGCCATAGTATGCACCCGGGTGGAGGTGACTGAGCTAAATTAGCAGAGGAAGCTAGAGAGGGTGGCCTAGGGTTTTTTTTTTTCTATACAAAACGTGAAGTTTTACTTTAAATGTCAGAACAAAATTGAAAAAGGGGAGTGGTTCAATGAAGACAGAAAAGGACTGCCACGTCCTAAATTAGACAAAGATTTTGGAGAATGGGAATAATATCCCAAACATGAATTATCCCCCTGGACTATACAGGCAGTCATACAAATAGGAAAAAAAGGTCAGAGATAGTAAAAAGATTATTCCATTTTATTGGTACAAAAAGACAATAACACAAAACATTGGAGTGAGCGAGGACACATAAGTCACAAGTTCACTTCTAACAAAGCTGTTAACTGCGGTACCATGCATCTGAAACTCTTGTGTTTTTAATCCATATATGAATTGTGAATTCTTGTATATGTACATGCATTGTTAGAAGTGAACTTGTGACTTATGTGTCCTCGCTCACTCCAATGTTTTGTGTTATTGTCTTTTTGTACCAATAAAATGGAGTAATCTTTTTACTATCCCTGACCTTTTTTTTCCACTTTGTATGACTGCCTGTAAAGTCCAGGGGGATAATTCATGTTTTGGATATTATTCCCATTCTCCAAAATCTTTACTTTAAATGTCAAAAGTCACTCCTTGTAGCTCAGAAGAGCAGGTAAACTGTAACTGTCGACATCACAACCCGGGTAAACCTCTTACCTGCGTTTTTACTTGAATGGGTAGTGGCTTAAAGCTCAAACTTATCTTTAAGTTTAAAAAAAAAATCAAAAAAAGCCCAACATGTATAAATGTATTTAAGCGCTGGGCACCTTTGGCCAGAATAAATGAACATTCTGGTCAATTAAATGAATGCTTCGTTTTCCTTTTGAGTGTTTTTTTTCCTCTGTTTTCACCTCCCTCCTCACTGGCTTACCTCTAAATAGGCTATCCAAACCTCAGTCCATTATGAACGCTGCCGCCAGGTTCATCCACCTTAAAAACGGCTCAGTGTCTGCTCCACCCCTATGTCAATCCCTCCATTGGCTGCCACTCAACCAACGAATTAAACTCAAGATACTAACAATAACTTATAAAGCCATCCATAACCTGGCTCCCAGCTACATCATTAACCTGGTCTCAAAATACCAACCAAATCGATCTCTTTGCTCCTCCCAAGACCTCCTGCTCTCTAGCTCTCTTGTCACCTCATCCCATGCTCACCTCCAGGACTTCTTCAGAGCCTCTCCCATCCTCTGGAATGCTCTACCCCAATCTGTCTGACTCTCTCCTACTTTGTCCACCTTCAGACGATCTCTGAAAACTCATTTCTTCAAAGAAGCCTATCTGGCTCCCACCTAACAACTGTACATTTATCTTCTCCATCAGCACATCCCCCACAGTTATTACCTCTTGTATATCTTGACATTTCCTCTTAGATTGTAAGCTCTAATGAGCAGGGTCCTCTGATTCCTACTGCATCTAAGTGTATTGTATTTGTACTATCTACCCTCAAGTTGTAAAGCGCTACTGTATAATAATAATAAAAAAAAAGTGGTCTGGCCAGTTACACACCTCCTGTATTAGCATGCCCCCACTCTGGATAAAGGAGCACAAGGGCACCTTTGGACAGCAGCATTGTTATTCTGGAGAGGGGAGTGTTAAATGTAATAGCAGGTTTAGACACTAACAAATTCAAGCCAAACTCCAGCTCACATTACAGTTACACAAACAGTTACAGCTGCTTTTGAGAAAGTCGCACATATATGACGAAATGCGTCAAACTGGCTCCCCCGTGCGTCACTTCTGGCTCAGAGAGTGGAACGCACGCCAGGTAATAAGCAGGATCCATTACTCCCACAGCCAAGAGGCAATTCCAAATAGTGACAATTTCAAATTTTTTACCACAAATTTTTACTATTGCTTTTTTATATTATCAACTTTTCCATGTATAATGCCTTACTGGCAATACATTATCTAAGGATTTTACACCATGAGGAGCTTTCTCTCTATTCACTCTATTCATTGCATACTGGCATAACCTGGCTTTGGAGTTTGAAGTTTTAGGATGGGGGGGCGCCAGACCCCACCCTTCCTTTTTGACCCCTTCCACTTCTCATAAGCCCCACCCCTTACAGAATCCACCCACTCCGCCCCCTGTATTCCACTTGCTTCCACCCATAGTGTCAGGAGAATACAGCTCAGCATCACAGGGCAGAACACAGCCCCAGAATCACAGAACAGGAGTATACAGCCCCAGCATCACAGGACAGAGTATACAGCTCAGCCTCACAGATCAGGGTATAGAGGTTAGCCTCACAGATCAGGGTATATAGCTCAGCATTACAGATCAGAATATACAGCTCAGCCTCACAGATCAGGGTATATAGCTCAGCATTACAGATCAGGGTATACAGCTCAGTATCACAGATCAGAGTATATAGCTCAGTCTCACAGATCAGGGTATGCAGCTCAGCCTGACAGAGAGATCATGGTACACAGCTCAGGGTCACACAGATCAGGGTATATAGCTCAGCTTCAAAGATCACACTCCGACTCGACATATGGGACTAGACATTACGACTCGATATATGAGACTAGACACTCCGATTCGATATATGGGACTAACAACTACGACTCGATACATGGGACTAGACACTCCAACCCGATATATAGGACTAGACATTACGACCCGATATATGGGACTGGACATTACGACTCGACATATGGGACTAGAAACTTCGACTCGATATATGGGACTAGACACACTGGGACTCGACACATGGTACTAGAGAGACAGTCCGACTCGACGTATGGGACTAGACACTCTGACTCGATATAT
>BLSH010031997.1:262387-278243 GCA_018402905.1 Glandirana rugosa | reverse complement strand
GGTAACAGCTCGTTACCGCGGATTCCCGTCATTTTGTGACCGGCTGTGATTGGACACAGCCGGTCACGTGGTGAAGAGCCAATACTATTGGCTCTTTACCGTGATCGGGGTTGGGCTTTGTCCGAGGGACAAGCCCGCCCCCCGATCGCCGCGCTGCGCACCCCCTGGGGCGCGCGCGAGCGGCGTGCACGCCGCTCAGTCGCCATTGTTGTCAGTGACCGGCTGTGATAGGACACAGCCGGTCACGCGGTAAAGAGCCAATTTTATTGGCTCTTTACCCCGATCACGGAAGGCCGGGGTCCCGAGGGACACGGCCGGTCCCCGATCGCCGCGCTGCGGGCCCCTGAGGGCCCGCAAAGCGGCGAAAACAAGAGGACGTCATATGACGTCCACTTAGGATGGGGAGTCCACCTTGCCGACGTATATTTACAATACGTCGGTAAGGAAGTGGTTAAGCACATTGCCTTGATTGGGTAAGACTTACAATATTTTTCTTGGTGTGACCATATCCTTCATGGGTGGTCATATATACAGTCTTTTTGTTTGTTTTATGTTCCCAGTGGAATTTTCCTTAGCTTGGGAAATCTTTTTAGGATTGTTAACTAACCAGACGGCCCATGGTGAAATTTCTATGCGGTATAGTGAGCCCACTCAGGTATTTTATTTATCTTTTGAGGCTCTATAAATTTGCCTTCCTGCTGATGGCATATTTATGTATAGTGCATTTTTGTTTTCTTTTTATTTGTATGTATGTAGTGCTGCCCTCTTGGGGGTCGCAAGATAAGTCAACCCCCCTGGTTTCCCTGACTCTGGGAGTCTTCCGCCACCTCTGACACACTGGGTTCACTCATAGTGTTAATTCATAAGTAATAAAAAGAGATGAAATACACAGGCTTGAGAAAATCAATAATGTTTACTCAAAGTATATTATTTATCTCACAACTGAATTGAGGTTAAAAGCTAATGAATGACAAGGTATATTAATTATAACTCTATAGCTTCAACCAGTAGATATATAGACAGGTCAGTATACTGTGCATGAGAGTGGGGCACAGCAGAGCAGGGGAATGACTCTTGAAGTGTCAGACCACTCTCTACTGCTCACTCACCTGACACCAGCAAACAGTAGATAAACAAGTATAAAACTGGCAATAGTAGATAAACATATACAACACTAGAATTACAAATGCAGCTATATTCAGCCTGCTCTAAGGAAGAGAGTTCTTTGGTGAATGCAGCTTTATAACACACTCTGGCAAAAGAAGTATATGCTCACTAAGTGAGAGAGAATGAAGATTAGTTTTAGTTAAATGTTCCTTGCTTAACAGTTCAGATGATCTTCAGCTAGCTTTTGTAGATTAACTGGTATATAACACACAAAGGCTGATGCAACAAAGTAAATTCCCAGGAAGTGTACTTTAATAGCATAAAACACGCTTTATGCAGCAGAACAAGAAAAGCTTCACAGTGATCACTGACTTTAAGCTGTAGGACTACACATAGCAGCAATCCAATATAGTGTATGAATGCTTGTACTCCCCTTCTATTCCCAAAGTTAAGAACTAGGCCCTAACTACAAATAAATGTGTAGGACCAAGCTATATGTGTACAGTGTCTGTAAAGATGGGCTTCCGCACGTTGGTCACTCCTGTCCCTGGCTCCTAGGATCGGCCTCCACCGCCTCTCACTGCAGTTCTCCCAGATCGATCGTCCAAGCAGGATGTAGGGATCAGGAACAGGCTCTGCTTGATGAAGGGCAAGTGTTTCAGGCTGCTCACAGAAGTCCTACAGGGTATCTGAATTATGCAGGCTGTTGAAGTAGGCTACGATTCAGCAAACTTTAACACAGGGTTCCTGCTTGCCAATTCGCGCCGTCCAGCGAGAGCGTGTTAGGCCTCAGCCTCTGCTTAAATAGTCTCTCCCACGAGGCACCTCTTCTCCCAGAAACCCTCCTTTGCTGCACAGCCTGTTGGAAGATGTAATTCTACTGCAGTACAGCCAGAGAGCAAATCCTCACAAGCAAACTACAATCCCCAGAGTACATCTCTCTCTCATCACTGTTAGGGCTTGTTTACACTTGCTTCAAAACAGGGCTTCAGACAGGCTTTGTTAAAACTCTGTTAACACCAGTCAAGGTCCATGTCACTAAATAAAATGGTTAGCTTGCAGTCCTGTTTACACCTTGCGTTGGCTTTGCTTTGCTTCAGCTTCGCCTCAAAAATTATACCCCATGTAGCTTTAGCCAGGCTTCAAAGCCTCCATAGAAGTCTATGAGGAAACTTGTTTGAAGCTCGCTTGAAGCACCTGTGGCTTTTCAGAGGCTGTAATTCAGCTTTAGCCTTGCTTTGTTTTGGGGAAATTGCAGGTGTGAGATATCAACAAACACACAGGGCATCTGCCAAGCTTCAACAAGGCTTCAAAAGTGCATCACTGAAGCAACGTCGAAGCCTTGTTGAAGCCTCACTGAAGCGTGTGTTGGTTGATATCTCATACCTGCAATTTCTCCAAAACAAAGCAAAGCAAAGCTGAATTACAGCCTCTGAAAAGCCGCAGGTGATTCAAGCGAGCTTCAAACATACTTCCTCATAGACTTCTATGGAGGCGTTGGAGAGGCTTTGAAGCCTGGCTAAAGTTACATGGGGTATGTGTAAACAGGGCTGTAAGCGAACCATTTTATTTAGTGACATGAGCTTTGACTGGCGTTAAGCAAGCTTTAACAACGCCTGTCTGATGCCCTGTTTTGAAGCAAGTGTAAACGAGCCCTTACAGCGATGAGAGAGAGATGCACTCTGGGAATTGTAGTTTGCTTGTGAGGATTTGCCCTCTGGCTGTACTGCAGTAGAATTACATCTTCCAAGAGGCTGTGCAGCAAAGGAGGGTTTCTGGGAGAAGAGGTGCCTCTTGAGAGAAACATTACGTCACTTCTGACGTTGAGTTCGTCGTACGAAAATTTTTGTATTGTTAGTACGATCTTCACTTTTGACATGAGACGAGCATCCAACAAAAAAATGGACGTTCTGTTGTCCAAAAATCAAATCATGTGTATGAGGCTTTACTCTGCTGTCTGGCTGGGCTGTGTAAGTCGCAAGACTGGATTGACACAAATACAAAATCTTTGGCAGGTAAAACAGCTCCCTCAGATTTGAACAGCACGTGCCGTGTGTTGTGCCTGACATTCAGATTTACTGTAAGTTAGCCAAAATAAAAAAAATGAGTATACAACATCAAGAAGCATAGGTAACCACGTCATGTTTGGTCTAAGTAGAAGAAGCCAGGCTAAGAAAACAGCCTGACAGCCAAGTACATTTTTATTTTAGCTCATCTTAGAGAAGAAAGTGCATAGCAAAAAAGTAAAACAACAGGGTAACAGTTGTTATCCTTTTATTATTCATAGTTGTGATTCTTTGAGATGGTACAAAATGTTTCTAAATATTATGGAGTGAGAATAAAGTTACTCCTTATCGCAAATGCTCTGAAATTACATTTGTCCTTGAAACCTCCAGTACGTGTAATGAAGGTTTTACAAAAGGAAAAGTTAATAGTGTGCCCGGCTTTTAGGCGTAATCCCCGGAGAACTCATTAGAATGAACAACATGAAGAAAAGTGTACACCTCGTGTAGAACAGACTGTTTCTCATATTGTAACGTATCTGTTTTGCCTTTGGGGGTTTTTTATCTTTCGACTTTCAAATTACTTTACAAAATACATTGAGAGCTCCATTCATTCATTAATTCCAACTGCTTGGAAGACTTTACTATATTTATGTCACTAGCTTTTCCAACTTAGACATTTGTGACTGCAGGAGGCAGAGCTGTGTAAATTCTAATGCTTTATTTCTAAGATTGCTCAAACTAGCGGTGAACAGATAGTGCAAGATAAATAATCTGGACCCCATTATGGCTTGGAGTAGGTATGTGCTCTCTTTGTGCTAGTCTTTATGCCCCATGGTTATAGCCTATCTGTGTCATTAACATAAATGTCACCTACAGGTCAACTGTCAGCTAGATTTCTGTCCCTGTCATATCTCATCATCTTCTACCTCTGCACTTTCTGTGACCCGGCCATCACCACTGCCAGCATTTACTGTGACTCTACCAGTGTAGCTAAACCTAATGTACACCAAATGTAATATATTGCAGTTTATTAGTCCTTGGTGTGTAGGCTGCATTTGTTTTCTTTTTTTACGCTTCTTTTACTTTATTTTCACCTTGTAATCCTACAAATAACACTTCTTGAACCGGGATAGCTATGTCTCTCTTCCACTGTATTTATGGAGGAAACCATGATTGTCACTCTAGACTGCTCTTCTGATATGGACTACAAACATGTCCCGATCTCCTAAACTCCATTACATGACGGGTAGGGCAATTGGTAGATTGTTAAATTACAGAAGATAATGAGGAAGGAAGACATTCTTTGATGTAGCTCAGATTTCTGGCACAATCAACAGGTATTGTCAGCATTTGCAAAAAACTTTATTAGCAAATAAAAAGGAAGGCAGCCAGCACATCTAAGGCTTAATAAGCTTAAACATATTACATTTTTGTTCTTGGTTTTAGTTATCCTTTAAAGCACATATAAACCTTAACTGGGTGGCATTTTTTTTTTAATGCTTTGGAACAATGAAACAAGCCAGGGCCTCCATTAGAAGTACATGTGACAGCTGTCAATCCATAACAGGAAATGCCTGAACAAGGACCTTCATGGATAGACAACCAGGTATTTATACATGAAAGTTGCAGGTTTTAAAATTGTAATATGGGGAGCCTGGGATCACCAGTCAGCCATCTGTAAAAGTAAACATTCTTTACTGGTCTTTCAAAAACAAGCAAGCAAAACAGCTCTCTTTAGCAAACTAAAGGTAAACAGTCCATAATTCTGCTATATTTAAATAACACAATGGCTCACCTTCCCTATACAAGTCCCACATCAGGGTTTCCATTTGCTTCATGGTGCCACAAAAGCCGCAGGAGCTCAGAAAACAAATGTCTCATTTGCCAGACAGTCCACACTTTCTCACAGCTGTGAACTACTCCTCTCCACCTCACTGACATGTGCTGACTCCTTCCTGCTCTTTTTCTGGCCTCCCCAGGTAAGTTAACCCTTCCGGGACCAAAATCCCCATAATTAGTGTTGGAGGCTCTTTCCCACCCAAAGTCTCTCCGAGCATCTGAATTCTGGGCCCCTAATGAGGACTATGTTTCACCACAAATTTGAACTCTTGTAAGATCAAGAACCATCTGGTTCCCCTAACATTAGTTTGTTTGTTCTGTCTCATTCAGGTCAGTGGGGCATTGTCTGACACCAAATGAAACTTTCTGCCAAGGAGAAAATAGCATAGGTCTAAAGCCTAAACTTCCACTTTAAGGGGAGGTGACCTCCCGACATGCCACAATTGGCATGTCATTTTTTTGGGGGGGCAGCTGGGACCATGTTTTGACAGGGTCCCAGCTGCACTTCCTGTCCTGCTGCCGCAGAACAGGAAGGAAGTTCACCCCCCCCACCCGGCAATCTTCTGGAACACGTCACAGGTCCCAGAAGATACGCCGGCCATTCACAAAATGCAGTGCGACTCGCTTGTGATGCTGGCGCCACCAAGGGGTGGGGGAGAGGAGCGAGCCTTTGGGCGGCCGCATTGCTGGAGCATGGGACAGGTAAGTTTCCGATTGTTAAAAGTTAGCAGCTACACTTTTTGTAGCTGCTGGCTTTTAACTGGGTGGAACTCTGCTTTAATGCCCAGGCACTGAGCTATACCAGACTGTTCACCTTATTAGTCTGTCTACTTGGTGCATCAGATATCATCAAAGTTTGATACCTCATTGAGCTTTCTGAAAGAATTTCAAAACTGCAGAGTTCCACTGGGCTTTAGTACCAACATAATCAGGTTTGACCATTCACTCTGTGAATCCTCAATGATATTGAGTTCAAGCATTTTCAGAACTTCCTCTGATACCACTATCCTCATATGTGCCTCAGGATTGTGATAGTGTTTTCCCCACACCTTAACATTAGGTTCTGTAACAATGTCATGCTCAATTACTTCGGTATTGCCTGGCAGTCCTAAAAAAATCTCCCTATTCCTGTATAAAAACTTATTTACCTTCTGAGTTTGTGGCTTGGATAGGTTGGTGGTGGCTACTGGGCCTAAGTCCACCCCTACACGGGGCTTTGCGTTAACCTCAGACAGGGCAGCTACTTGCTTTTGGCAATCCAGGGCCAATAGATTCACATGGTAGATTGTGTATAGCTTTTGCTTCCCAGGTTGCTGTACTTTATAATTTACCTCACCAACCTTTTCTACCACCTTGAATGGCTCCCTACCATCCGGCCAGGAACTTACTCTCCACTGTGGGTATACGCACAGCCACCTGGTTCCCAATCTGGAACTGTCTAAGCTTGGTGGACTGGTTTTATACGCTTCTTGTGCCTTCTGTAAATAATCCCTGACCAAAGGCATCACTTTAGCAATGCTCTCCTTTATTTGAGTGATATGCTCTGACAGTGTCTTATTTTGAGAAGATTTGCTTTCCCAGGTTTCTTTTACCAGGTCAAGCAGGCTCCATGGTCTTCCCCCGTACATTAGTTCAAATTGAGGAAACTAGGTAGATGTTTGTGGTGCCTCTCTGATGGCAAACTTAAGCGCTGAAAGTAAGCAGCCCCAGTCTTTTCCATTTTTTTGTACCATTCCCTTGAACATAGATTAGGGTCTTATTGAATCAATAAGATAGGAAGACATACTCAATTGTTTGATATGGAACAGCTTGCACATGTCTGCCATCGCCTTCGACATGAACAGAGTGCCTTGACCTGTCAGATTTTTCTTAGGGAACACAATTTTTGAGAACATGTTCATTATTTCTCTGGCAATCATGAGGAGGTCTTTGAGATGGGGGAATGAACCTTCAAATAATTGCTTAAAGCCTAACTCCAGTCAAAGTTTTCTTTTTTTGTTTGGAGAGTAAGGAAGAGTTAAAATTCCAGCCATCTGTTTATTTATGTCTATATCTCTGTTGTAGACTTTTTTTTCCTTATTTCTATCCCTGTGCCACCCATACAAAAAATGGGGAGGTGGGGGGAATCCTCGGGACAGGAAAACAGCAAAAACAACAGCAAAACAAAACACTCCCAGATGTTCCAACACTTTCCAAATGCACTAAAAAGGTGTGTTTGTACAGTTGTGCTCATAAGTTTACATACCCTGGCAGAATTTATGATTTCTTGGCCATTTTTCAGAGAATATGAATGATAACACAAAAACATTTCTTTCACTCATGGTTAGTGTTTGGCTGAAGCCATTTATTATTAATCAACTGTGTTTACTTTTTTAAATCATAATGAAAACAGAAACTACCACAATGACCCTGATCAAAATTTTTGCCCATTCTTCTTCGCAAATAGCTCAAGCTCTGTCAGATTGGATGGGGAGCATCCGTGAACAGCAATTTTCAAGTCTTGCCACAGATTCTCAATTGGATTTAGGTCTGGACTTTGACTGGGCCATTCTAACACATGAATATGCTTTAATCCAATAATTTCATTGTAGCTCTAGCTGTATGCTTAGGGTCGTTGTCCTGCTGGAAGGTGAACCTCCGTCCCAGGGTCAAGTCTTTTGCAGACTCTAACAGGTTTTCTTCTAAGATTGCGCTGTATTTGGCTCCATCCATCCTCCCATTAACTCTGACCAGCTTCCCTGCCCCTGCTGAAGAAAAGCATCCTGCCACCACCATGTTTCATGGTGGGGATGATTTGTTCAGGATAATGTGCAGTGTTATGTTTTCCGCCACAGATATTGTTTTGCTTTTAGGCCAAAAAGTTCAATTTTGGTCTCATCTGACTAGAGTACCTTCTTCCACATGTTTGCTGTGTCCCTCACATGGCTTCTTGCAAACTGAAACAGGACCTCTCATGGCTTTCTTTCAACAATGGCTTTCTTCTTGCCACTCTTCCATAAAGGCCAGATTTGTGGAGTGCAGGACTAATAGTTGTCCTGTGGACAGATTCTCCCACCTGAGCTGTGGATCTCTGCAGCTCCTCCAGAGTTACCATGGGCCTCTTGGCTGCTTCTCTGATTAATGTTCTCAGTGCCCAGCCTCTCAGTTTAGGTGGACAGCCATGTCTTTGTATGTTTGCATTTGTGCCATACTCTTTCCATTTTCAGATGATGGATTGAATAATGCTCCGTGAGATGTTCAAAGCTTGGGATATTTTTTATAGCCTAACCCTGCTTTAAACTTCTCCACAACTTTATCCATGACCTGTCTGGTGTGTTCCTTGGCCTTCATGATGCTGTTTGTTCACTAAGATTCTCTAACAAACGTATGAGGGCTTCAAAGAACAGCTGTATTTATACTGAGATTAAATTACACACAGGTGGACTCTATTTATTAATTAGGTGACTTCTGAAGGCAATTGGTTCCACTAGATTTTAGTTAGGGGTATCAGAGTAAAGGGGGCTGAATATAAATGCACGCCACACTTTTCAGATATTTATTTGTAAAAAAATTTGAAAACCATTTATCATTTTCCTTCCACATCACAATTATGTGCCACTTAGTGTTGGTCTATCACATAAAATCCCAATAAAATACATTTACATTTTTGGTTGTAACATGAAAAAATGTGGAAAATTTCAAGGGGTATGAATACTTTTTCAAGGCACTGTACAGATATATGTCAACTTTGTATAGCAATTTACCTGGAGTTCCACTTTAAACAGCAAGCCACAGTTACCTTATTTGCCAATCCTTCCCAGTGTATTTTTTTTTTTATTTAGTCTGGATGCTACAAAGAGAGATTTCCTGGAAATCAGGCTTTTTATTAATCTTGTCAGCAGATATGTAGAAAATGCATTAAATGAAGTTAGAGTAAATGGCATTCATGCCAGATCTCTTTGGTCCAAATCATTAAGGCCATTATTTTAATTGTCTCTAACTTATAGTCAATATTTACTGCGTTATCCTGGATTGTGATTTGCCATGACTAAGCGGTATTACAAAAAAAGCCTACTGTAACACAAAATGGATGGTTAATTGCACTACATTTACTAATCCATTCTGCATTATTTCACTTGGAAATGAGCTGAACCAGTTTGGAAAACGGAGCTTACATGGGCAACTTTTATCTACATAGGAGCTGAGAATATCTTAGTTTAATTTGACATGTATAACATCCAGGTTGAAAATGCCAGCACTATTCCAAATCAATGACCATTAACAAGGAAAGATGGTCTACAATAGTACTCATACTGAATGTAAAGAGCCAAGTAAAAGTGGAATTTCACTCTCTCAATCAACATTGACTGTTTTTTTTAATTCCATAAAGGTTTATTGAATAGAGAAATCATAATACATGAGAATAAAGCAAACATTTGACCCGTTCATAGGGCAATCATAGAGATATAAACAGAATGCATTTATCCTATATCAAAATACAATATTCAATTCGTCTCTACCAAGTTAGTATATTGCCCCATGTCTAGGTCAGGTATATACCATATTAAGTTTAAATCAGGGGGAAGGATAAGGGGTGGGGATGAGTGAGGGAGGGGTAACATTGACAGTTTTTTTATCATCACGCTGTTAGCATAAGTAAATAGATAGGAAAGTATATTATATTTATGTTTTAAACTTCTTTTTACATATCTTCAGTTACTTCCTGGTCTCTAAGCATGGGTAAATGATGTCATACATCCCAGGAGTCTTCAGGAGGGGTGAAGCTAAGCACACCCCCTGCCTGCATGCCTGAGCTAAGGGCAGATGTATTCCAGGAAGTAAATGCTACATGAATAATCTGGCCTTACTCTAGATGGCCATGGCCAGAAATGCTAGGGGGCGTTTTATAGTGATTTCTCAGTAAAATAAAGCATGGAGACATGCATGGATGGGTTAATTGACACTAAAATTAAAAATGAACTAAATAGTGTTTTTAGTTTGTGGCATTCAAATACAGTGTAATTCTGCTTTAAAGAGACACTGTCACCTTGCCTATTAAAGCCCCTCCCTCCCATCCTGATCCTCCTACTCACTATATCAGCATGCCTTCACTACTTCTTCCTCCTCTGCCGCTAGCATTGAAATGACAGTGGAGTTCAAAGAAGTATCAAGGGAGTGCACGCAAGCTGTGTAACTGTGTGTGTGTGTGGGGAGTGCAGAGAACCAGTCACTTTGTCCTGAAGAGCAAGGTCAATGTGTCTCAATGTAAGAAGTCTATATATATATAACATGTCTACATATAGGTAACTATATAAGGGAGCTAAGAGTTATCAGTGGAGGATCTAAGTTGGTACTCAATGGAAATCCAGGTTTCAAATGGAGAAGAATTAACCAATAACGCATCCAACATATACACCTAAAAAGAGACAGTGGCGTTTATTTGAAGTCTATGGGAGCCGAACAGGAAAAATCAAAAGTGCCCATTTTGAAGGCTTATATGCAAGTAATTGGCCATAAAAGGGTCATGGGGTTCTGGACACTGCCCTGGGGGACATGTATCAATGCAAACATTTCTTTTTAAAACAATCACTTTTTTCAGAAGCAGTGATTTTAATGATGCTTGAAGTGCAACAATAAAAATGGAAAATTCCTTTAATTCTAGTGCCTCGGGGGGGTCTCCTTAGCCTGCCTGTAAAGTGGCACATTTGTAGCATACATAGAACCTGCTGCAGCAAAAATAACATTTCTAAAGAACAAAAAGTCAAATCACATTTAAAATTGACTCACCGAGGACCCAGGATAAGGAATGAATTTTAAGGGGTACACCATCCCAAATTTTTTTTTAAAAATGTCGCGGGGTCCCTTCCAAATCCATACCAGACCCTTATCTGGGCATACAGCCCTGCAGGTCTGGAGAGGCGGGGTAGGAGCGAGCTCCCCCCCTAAACCATATCAGGCCACATGCGCTTAACATAGGGGGGTGGATGCTTTGGGGCAGGGGGCTCTGCCCTCCATCACAAAGCACTTTGTCCCCATGTTGGTGTTGGTTGTGGGGCTATGCGGGCGGGGGGCTTATCAGAATCTGGAAGCCCCTTTAACAAGGGGCCCCCAGATCCCAGCCCCCCATGTGAATGAGTATGTTGTGCATAGTACCCCTACCGACTCACCAAACAATTGTCAAAAAGTAATAAAAACACACAGACAGTTTTTGACAATTACATTATTAAAAAATAAAAAAGACAGTGTCCCCTGATGTAAATCCATCAATCACGCTGCATGCCGCACCCCAAAAAGATAACAAAAAAATGTTCTGGCCATCCATGAAGGCCGACGGCCTACTGCAGGCTCCACTGTTTGACAGTTCTTATATAGGTAAGAGTGGGGCTGCCTGGTGATGTCACCGACCTGTGCATGCTGGGTCGGCGACATCACAAGGGGGTGGTGCCACCAGGGGATGTCGCCAGGTGGCCCTGCCCTTACCGCTATAGGAACTGTCAAACAACAGAGCCTGAAGGACAAATATTAAATATTAAACCACGCTCCCTATATAAAAATTATAAATACAAAGACATATATTACAGTGCAAGTAAGTGCAAATAAATGCAAACAAGAAAGTGCAAAAAAGTCCAAAATAATTCATGAAGTGAGCCTTTAAATAGCGCCAGAACATTCAAAAGTGACTTGGTACAACACAGTTCATGATGGTGACAACACCTTCACAAAAATATGACAGGAAGTGACAGGTCCCAGAAAAACACCAGGGTGTCTCCACACAAATGCCGTCTAGTGATCCTCTCCACCAAACATATAAGCGCACAGCACACTCAACAGACAAATTTGACCCCCATTACAGGTCGTCAAAACGAGCATATGCTGTAATCACTCCATTCTGGATGTCAGATGGCCTCAGTCTACTCCGGATGTCTTATACTCATCAAGGATTAACCCAGATATAAGGACAAGAAGGGAAGGCCTTCCATAGTGAGGTAAGTCAAATTTATTCATAAAATCAATTAAAATCACACTAAGTGCCCATTCACATAGGCGCGACTTGCGATCCGACTTGAGTTGTCTCAAGTTGCCCCAAGTTGCTTGACATCTGAAATCCCATTGAAGCGAATAGGAGCCGTCTTAATATACACTACTGAAGTCGCTCTGGCTCCAAGGCAACTTCAGAAAAGGTTCCTGTACTACTTGGAGGCGACTTCTATCCAACTTGTGCCCATAGAATTTAATAGAAGTCACCTCCAAGTTGGATCCCCCATCTAAATACAAGCGACTTTTGTAGTGTTAAAAAATAGAATTTATTTGGGGCAGCCTACTCCCTCCCTTCTCTGATTGGCCACAGCCAAAGTCACCTGGCATAAGTCGTGTTGTAAGTCACCTGAAGTTAAGCTGAAGTCGCCCTGAAGTCGTGCTGAAATCGCCTAGCAAAGTCACGCTGAAGAGGGGTCGCCCTTGTGTGAATGCAGCCTTACAGTGTCTCTGTTCAAAATCGCATGTTGAAGAAAAGTTTAGACATGGTTCTGCACTCCAACTGCGTCCCATACAGTGGAAGTGGTGTGCCTAGTTAGCCCCGCCCTACGTCTGTTTCGCCAGGTGCGTCTGTGTACGGCATTTGTGTGAAGACACCCTGGTGTTTTTCTGGGACCTGTCACTTCCTGTCATATTTTTGTGAAGGAGTTGTCAATTTAATTCAGTTTAATATTTAATATTTGTCCTTCATCCTATTGGCTACACTGGTAACTACATATGTGTAGCTCCCATTCTATGAATTATTGTATTATTAATATTAATTTAAATTTGCACATAGTATCCATTTGCACTGGTAAAAGTAAAATTTTGACCCTGTTTTTCAATAAACAACAGAGCCTGCAGTAGGCGTTTTGCCTTCATTAGACATGTGCGGTTTGTTTTCTGAATGAAAATTTGGACGAATTTTCGCTTTTCGGATGTATACGAATTTCCGCATTACAATAGTAACGAATTTAAACAAATCCAAAATAACAAAAAAATCACTTTGGAATCGTTTTCGAATACTTTTCGAATTAGAATAGTTTTCAAATTTTAAAAGTTTTTGAATTCAAATTCAAACAGTCCTCAAATACGAAACAAAGCTAAACTAAACAAATTTTTTCGCTCTGCACCTGTCTAGCCTTCACGGACGGTCTTTTTTTGTACTTTTTCGGGTGCTGCGGTCGGCGTGATTGATCATGGATTTGCATCGGGGACACAGTTTTTTTATTTTTAGTAAAGGAATTTTTCAAAAAATGTCTCTGTGTTTTTATTACTTTTTGACACTTTTCTAGTAAAGGATTAGGGATACTTTGTCCAGATTCTGATAAGCCCCCTTCCTGCAGACCCCCACAACCACCGAGCATGGTTGTGGGAATGAGGCCCTTGTCCCCATCAACATGGGGACAAGGTGCTTTGGGGTGCGGGGCAGAGCCCCACTGCCCCAAAGCACCCACCTCCCCATATTAAGGATATGTGGTATGGTTCAGGAGGAAGTGCCACTTGCTTGCCCCTCCCCTTTCCTGACCTGTCGGGCTGCATGATCGGATAAGGGTCTGGAATGGATTTTGGAGGGGACTCCATGTCATTTTTTTAAAAAATTTGGTGTGGGGGAGGGGTCATGCCGTTTTTTTTTACCGGCAAATGTTTATTTTTTTATTTAGCTGTCAGCGGGGAAGCCCATTGACAGCTGATGACTTATCAGTTGTTAAGGATGCCCAGCCCCGCTACTTAACAACTAGCTTTTACGGCGCCCTGATTGGGCAAAGCTTTGCCCAATCAGGGCGTAGGATTGCACTATGCAGTGCACTGCAGGGTGTTTGGCGGGGCGAACACCCTGCAAATTTGGGTGTTCCCCGAACAACTCTACTCCCATTACTCTGCGTTGAAATTCTCTTTTACAAAATACCATTATAACAAAATGACTCCAATTATTCTACCCCCCCTCCCCCCACATCACTGGGTTTTATCTTAAAACTTCCTAGCTAAACACACACAGAATCACAATCCGATCCATCCCTTTAATGTATAATTTATTAAGTACCTCCCTAAATAACAGACCCTTGCTTCCTATCCACTTATTCCAGATTTTATTGAATACACTAGTCTTCCCCCTTCTCAAATAAACCATCCTCTCCCACGTGATTGTTAAGTTCACCCTCTCCTGCCAGGCCCTTATTGACGGTGGTTCAGCATCCCGCCATTTTGAGGTGATCTGTTTCCTAGCCTGGTAAAGGCATCTCTCCACTGCCAGCCTCCCCAGACCCATCCCCACCCCTCCACCCAGATGCCCCAGAATGCACAGGACCTGGCCCCAGGCCAACGTCAGCCCAAAAACCTGATTAATTCTACCCATGACTCCGGTCCAATACCTGTGCAGCCTGGGGCACCTCCAAACTCTGTTTTTATTAGTTTGACCACCTGCCTGTTGTCTGCTCAGATCACCCGCTTGTAAATATTGTGCCTGATCATTGCATTGCCTATCCACTAACCCCTGGTGATACAGTTGTTCCACCAAACTTTGGTCAATAAAAAATTAATAAGAGGGGTCTGGGGCAGATTGGTTCACTGCAGCTATGCCTGCATGAAAAACTCAAGTATTTAAAGCCTTCAGCTGAAGGCTCCCAAACATTATACCTGCCCAGGGAAGTGGAATGCACACAGAGGAAATTAGGTGTACACTGTCCCCAGAGACGGCAAGGGTGTTTTTTTTAAGTTTCTATTTTTTTTTCTGTAAGCTGAATAAAAAGTTTTTAAGATTTTACACATGTAAGATCTTCTTTTAACAAGCACCATACCTGCAAAAGAAGAATCCCAGGAGGTGCAAGGACCGAAATGAAGGTAGGTTACCCACACCGCACATAAGGTCCAGGTCTCCTTACAAACGACCTAAAAGCTTGCAAGACTCCTTCTGTCGTACAGCACAGGAGTCCAACCTATCTGGTGAGTGCGGGCTGATGGCATGTGGATCACATAAGTCACAGTTTGAAGAAGCACATAGAGCACTGGAGCACTTTATTGGGACTATATATTTTATCACATTTAGTTGATTACAATATCTTTTTTCCTAAATAATCGTTGATATTTGGGCACAAATTGTTTGTGTTTTAATTTTTCACTGCATTATTATTATTTTTTTTCATTTATTTATCACTGTCAGAAATTTTTGCACACCATAAATTATCCTTTGTAATTGTTTACATAGTGGCACTTCCACCTTCACTGAGTGGAATATTTGCATAAATATAGCATTATTATTTAGCACATTAAAATAATAAGGAGGAATGAGGAGCGGGTACAGTGTAGCATGGCCGTGCAATTTTCATTCAAAATGCGACAGCGCTGAAAGCTGAAAATTGGTCTGGACGGGAAGGGGGGAAAGGGTCTGGTATTAAAGTGGTTAATAAATAAACTGCCCTCTGTATAAATCTTAAATTTTAGTTTTGACTGAAATGTACTTTTAATTAATGAGTAGTGTTGAGCGAACCCGGACTGTAACGTTCGGGTCCGTACCGAACTTTAGGGTGTCCGTGGCACGGACCCGGACCCGGACATTTCAAAAATCGTTCGGGTTCTAAATATGTCTCCCGTCAAATAAATAATTGGTGAAATTATGGTCTGGGAAAGGGGGGAAGGGCAGGTCTGGTTAAAAGTCGAAAGTCGCGACAGCGTAAAACTTACTTTTAACGTGCCGGTACGATGTGACATGGGCGAGGAGTAAGGAGGAATAATAAAATTACACGATTTATTATTACGATATAAATACGTTTATAAGGTGAGTCACTTCCACCTTCACGGTGATACATTTGTTAATGTTTCCTATTAAATACCACACGTTTTTAAAGACTGTCACTATTTATTTACTTTTTTTTATTATTATTACGTCACTTTTTAATTTTGTGTTTGTTAAA
>BLSH010031997.1:233894-258374 GCA_018402905.1 Glandirana rugosa | reverse complement strand
GTGTATAAGAGACAGCCACCCCCCTTCCCGTTATTTTACTTGATTTTAATTTATTTTCCCTATCCCCATTTATTTGTAGGGCACTTGCCCTAGTTTGAAGATGATTTTAGAACAGTTATATGGCTTCTACCGTTAATTAATACTTTTCAGACACAGTTTGAAGATGATCCACATTCACCTCCATTTTTGCTTTTTTTATGTTTTTATTTTTTTAAAAATATTTACAGTTATTTCCCTGTCCCCATTTTTTTGTAGGGCACTTGCCCTACCCTTACCCCCATTTTACTTCCTTTTGCAGCCCTCTGGGGCTTTCCAGGACTTTCCTACAGCCATTTTTGTGCCTAAAAGTTCGGGTCCCCCTTGATTTCAATGGGGTTCGTTGTCCGTGCGATCGTTCGGGTTCCGTCCGGACCCGGACCCGGACTTTGTCCCGAAGTTCGGACGGACCAGCAGAACCCGAACTTCCAGGTGTTCGCTCAACTCTATTAATGAGATTTGATAGAGTAAGTAAAAACAAACATGGTTATAATTGTGCACAACACAAGATGTCTATACTAATACTGTATATATGGTTTACTGCAGTGTTTTAGATTGGCAGGACAGGAATTGAGTTGGAAATCAAGATGATATCCAAAAGGCAACCAATAAGGGACTATGTCCTCTGTAGTTCCTTCTTCTTTTCAGGTACCAGCATATGAAAAGTGTTGGTATTAGTCTGCCTCTGTGGCCATTGTAGAGGAAGCAGTATCCATATATGATGCTAGCTCTCTGGAGGGCTGGATGCCTATCAGGACCCATGGGGATACAAGAAGGAATGATGGTGGGGGTGCAAGTCACAGCATTAACAGGAACAAATAAAATGTACATTTAACCTGTCGAGCCCCTATCTAAATTGAGATGTGGGACAGAGTCCCTCCAGTATTTTAAAAACACTAATATTTGCTTGCAGTAATATTACTTGTGTAACATTATTAAATTACATGTTTTATGTTATCAAAGCAGCAGAAGAATAAAGGTAGGTGACTCATTGTTTTCCACAGGTTCCTACATTGTGTACTACCAAGTATATTGTATATTCAAGTTCCAACTGCAGTGCTGTGTTACACTCACAAAGTTTACATGTAGATAGAAAATAATGATTATTAAAACATTTTTTAGGTTAAAACCGGGGCCATTGAATTGTAGAAAATGCAAGTTTACATTTCTGTCTATTTATTAGAAGAAAACCATATCTATGGAACTTTGTAAAATACTATTAGCTAAACTGCACCCAATAATCTTACTGTGGAATTAAAGCCAACCAGCTCTGCATTAAAGAAAATGTTTATCTCTTATGGACCTCATACTGAGTATAATCCAAATATTCATATAGAGTATCCTGAGAACATTTCTGTTTTATGCATTCATAATGATATTTCTGCTTATTTGTGGAATTGCAGTTCATCCCATTTACATACCAACAGTCAGACTAAGGCAAGAAAAACTATTTTGATTAGTCTTCATTTTTAAATGATTTACATTTACATGCTTCATAGCTTTGAATATTAAAGTACAAATCCAATTAATGCAAAACGTATACTTAGAAAAAGATGGTGTTTTAATTAGAATAAAAGGAGGTAGAAGAGGGGTTGAGTGCTAAGCCTACGCAAAGCAGTTTTGGTTTTTGAAGGCTATGAATGGACAAGGTCACCCAATGACTTACTTCTTCATAAGCTCCCCAAACCACACCATGGTGGTGAGAGAGTCTTACTTTCAAGCTGTACTTTTTCTAGTGATAAATGAATACATGGATAAGTGAAATGTAAAATACAGTACTTTGAATAATGATAGTGTCACAGGTAACTACAGCTAGGAACCTAAGTTAGATAGTAAGACCTTGTCATTGTGAGAGTTAAGAACTTGGTAGTTTATTTCATCCACTGGTATCCAGCCAACGCTTTAGCGTTTCAGTATTTCATAACAATAATGAAGTGATCATTCTAATATACAGTGCAGGAGAACTTTTTGGCATGTGAGCACTTCCCTTCAACGTACACCGAGACCAGATAATTTCCTAGCTGCAGCTGTACAACCACATTATGAAAAGCAGATGTTCCTAGCATTTTAAAAGAGATATGATATGGAGACAATTCCCAGCAGGCAAACAAAACCTGAAGAATCAAGCCGATAAGTTGCAGATGAATGACAACCATAAGACAAAGAATAGATGATGTGAAACAGCATTAAGTAAAATGAGAACTGCTTATTTCCCAGTATCTAACATTCCAGGATTTTTATATTTTAAATTGTTATAACTACATTTGGGTTACAATAGTGATATTAATCTGGCAGCCTTGAAGTAGTATGGATCTCAACTGCACTACCTTGATGACCCTCATAATCATGTTAAAAAAGAGCTACCTTTAAAAAAAGAATTGTTATTGTGTCCTTGTCTACACCACTATACTAATTGCTGGGTAAAGCCGGCCATACGTGGAGCAATCGATGGTTGCAGGAAAGAGATTTGCTTGATTTCCCCATTAAAAAAACAAAGAGAGGGAAGGCGCAAACCCCTAATGCATTAACCGAGTAAAAATGGAATTCAGTGATTAAAAAAAACAATAAAGTGCATACTCATAAAGGTGCATAAGTATGCAGCAAGTTCATAGAAGGATGACATGAGGTAGAACATCCAAGTGTTTCTGTAACCTCATATGTGCACGCTAATGCATTTCGAGGGCTCAGCTCCTTCTTCAGAGCTGTGCGTTGAAGCATGACCCTCCTGCCAGGTCATTGTATTCTCCCAGCTGGGCGTGGGGAAGCCACCCCCACCAAGAGATGGCAGTGATTATTTCTAGCAGCTATACCAGCTGCTAGCGATAATCACTTGTAACATCCGGCAGGTTGGTTGTACCCAAGTTGACTGATCGATCAGATTGGTTCATACAGCCTGCCCATACATGGTTTGAATCTAGGCTGGTTCAGCAGGAATTTGAACTGTCTATGTAAAAATCAAGCAAAAAAGCACGAGGTCCCCCCAAAAATCCACACCAGACTTTTATCCAAATGTACAGCCTGGCTGGCCAGAAAAGAGGGCTGGACAAGGAAGCCCCCCCCCATTGCCTGTCAGCACTATCAGGTGCCCAATAAGCTGATTTCCAAACTAGCCATAAATTCCTTGGAAGGAGATGCCTGGCAAGCCATTATGGTATTGACGGAGGCAGAATTTACCACCTTGGAGCAAACAGTCACTCCACTGGAGGGCATCTTTGAGTAGAATGTCACTCTGACTGAGAAAAGGAGCAGATTCTTCATATGTAAACAGCAAGGGGGCGAGAGCCTCACCCCTTTCTTTGTAGCCCTGCAAAAGCTCTGAAAGCAGTCGGGAAAGAAGGATCTCCAGGAGTGTGCTGACCTAGGCACTCTGGACAATCTGTTTCTGAACCAGTTTATTGGTGTGGTAAACGTGAGCCCTGTATGTCAGGCCCTGCAAGAAAGGGTGAGATCCCAGACCCCACATTTAATGATGTTGTAGTGGGAGCAGTGGCAAGGGAGCAGGAAGATTTGGAGGCCACTGTGGCAAACTGGCTCTTTCTGCTCTCCTGACTTCGTATATGAATTGGCGCAATCTATGGCCTTAATGCAGCAAAAGGGAATTGTTATCAAGCAGGAATTAGCTCAGTTGTCTTAGGGAGGGAACCCCTTATGGAGAGACCCTGATGAGGAACGAAGTGTTGGCAGTATGGATGCTATGGACATCTTAGCAGGGGCTGTAGCTGAACTGAAAACAGGAGGTGCTCCTCGCAAGCTGTTAAGATAAATGATTCCTGAGGCAGAGACCCATGACTTAATGGTCTTCCCAAGTCTTCTGGTCACAACGTTAATAAATGGACAACAGGTCTGTGCTTAATCGACATGGGGTCTGAAGTCACCACTATGTCTTTTATGTGACGTGGTTTGGGAATTAGAACCAGCTGGACTTGTCATAGTAATCCCTTAAAGCAGCTAATAACTTACTGATCGTGGTGGAAGGTGTCACCTGACTGATAGTACAGGTGTTTGACCAAGTGATGGAACAGGTAGGAATAGTGGGGACCTGCAACCCTGTGGTCTCTACCGTGCCCGTGGTCCTGGCCGTGAACATCTTCCAGGACTGGGACTTGTCCCAGCTTCTAAAAGAAATGGAAAGATCCTGTGACCCTACCCAGGTACAGTATGTGAGTATTGGGCAACTTAGCAGTATCTAAATTACACTTGCGAGTTGCTTCAGAGAGAAAACCAGTGACCACCAGAGAAGGTGGTAATGATCCATGTGTGGCTAGAGAAAATGTTGCAGGTAGCTCCAAAGCAGGAAGTAGTCTGTCCCCTCCTTATAGCAGCCCAGAGAAACCTTCAAGGGGCCACTGCTATGACAGAACCCCTGAGGGATGTGGAGGCACCAGGAGAATGGTTGACAGCCAGAACCTTTTCCTAGTTTCCTAGTGCTAGCGATTGCCAATTGTTGCTCAATATAAAATCTGTTTACCTGCAATTCACAAAATAACAATTATTCAACCTTCTGCTGGGTTTTGTGTGCTGTTCTTCCAACTTGGGTACCAACCTCCTGGCCCCAATCACATGTTGATGCCATAAATATTGTGAGCTGAAAACTTCCTGAGCTTCCTGTCTGTGCACAAGGAGGGCTTATACATGCGTTTCACGTGAGTTAGCATTGGCTACTATGCACAGCTGCAGCAGATTTTGCACTCTCCAGTTTTAGTAAATCAACCACTATTTAACACACTTGATGAGGAAAGCCCATCAAAGATATAGCAAGCAGATTTTTTTTAATGTGTTCCACCTAAAAAAACACCAAAAATTCACATGTGTGAATTGGGCCACTTACCAGCATATGGGTTGGTATCAGCATAGGAATGCGTAGGGTGTGGTATTAAACAGTAACAGTGGATGGATTGCAGCATATTCATGTAAATCCATAAACCTGTAAATTGGCCAGATGTAGGTCAAATCTTGAGTTACCCAAATACCAAGTTAAGCTCATTACAAGTTAATGGCAGGTTTTTCACATAAGGTAACTTTTTTTTTGTTTTATGCTAAGTGGTACTTAAGGCTAGATTCACATTTATGCTCGTGCAGCAATACACATTAAAACACACTGCAAAGCACATTAATGTGCTGTTTGTATGCGTTATATTGCCAGTCATTAAGAATCAATCAATGCACCTGCACTTAGATGCATCACAATAAATGTAAATGAATATACATGCATTGCAGTGTGCTGTGTTTCCCAAGTGCCGTTGCATTCAAAGGACCCACTCAAAATGAACAAACTGCCATATCACAAGGTACATTCATACACAAAAATAAACATCTCCATACTATAGGTATGACTATATACTGTATATATACACTGCTCAAAAAAATTAAAGGAACACTGTGAAAACACATCAGATCTCAATGGTGAAAAATATCATGCTGGATATCTATATTGATATGGACTGGGTAATGTGTTAGGAATGAAAGGATGGCACATCATTTAATGGAAATGAAAACTATCAACCTACAGAGATCTGAATTCAAAGACATCTAGGAAATCAAAGTGAAAAAATGATGCAGCAAGATACATGCTCCTAATGAGATGGCGTATGGTGGATGGTGTCCTGGGGTATTTCCTCCGAGATCTGGACCAGGGCATCACTGAGCTCCTGAACAGACTAAGGTGCAACCTGGCAGCATCGGAGGGACCGAAACATAATGTCCCAGAGGTGTTCTATTGTATTTAGGTCAGGCGAGTGTGGGGGCCATTTAACTGTATCAATTCGTTCATCCTCTAGGAACTGGCTGCATACTCTTGCCTCAAGCCGGGGCATTTCATGCACCAGGAGGAACCCAGGACCCACTGCACCAGCAAGGTCTGACAATGGGTCCAAGGATTTCATCCCGATACCTAATGGCAGTCAGGGTGCCATGTTCTAGCCTGTAGAGGTCTGTGTGTCCATGGATATGCCTCCCCAGACCATCACTGACCCCAAACCTTCTGGCAATGGCACGTATTGATGTGCCAACCTGGAGGAGTTGGACTGCCTGTGCAACCTCTATAGGGTCCAGGTATCGCCTCATGCTACCAGTAGTGACACTGACCCTAGCCAAATGCAAAACTAGTGAAAAACAGTCGGGAAAGATGAGTAGGGAAAAAAAAATGTCAGTGGCCTCCCACCAGTAAAACCATTCTGTTTTGGAGGTCATCTCATTATTGCCCATCTAGTGCACCTGTTGTTAATTTCATTAACACCAAAACAAACTGAAACTGATTACCAACCCCCTCTGCTACTTAACTGACCAGATCAATATCCAGGAGTTTAAAGCAGAGTTACACCCTATTAAAAGTCAGCAGCTACAAAAAGTGTAGCTGCTGACTTTTAATAATCGGACACTCACCTGTCCCTCGCTCCAGCAATGCAGTCGCCTGGCTCTTCGCTCTTCTCCCCCTCCTCCGTGTGGCGCCGACATCACAAGCATGGGCGCCCGGCTTTGTGTGAGTCGTGCTGTGCTTTGTGAATGGCCAGTATATCTTCTGGGACCTGTGACGTGTCCCACAAGATTGCTTAAAATTAACTTCCTTCCAGCTCCGTGGAGCCAGGACAGGAAGTGCAGCTGGGACACTGTCAAAACAGGGTCCCCGCGGCCCCCCCAAAAAATGACATGTCAATTGTGGCATGTTGGGGGTCACCTTCTCTTAAAGCGGAAGTTCCACTTTTGGGTGGAACTCCGCTTTAATTGACTTGATGCTATTCTCTGATTAAAAAGCGTTCCTTAATTTTTCTGAGCAGTGTATATTCACGGTTCAGCAATAACATTATGACCTCTGACAGGTAAAGGGAATATCTCTTTACAATGGCATCTGAAAATTGGTGGGATATATTAGGCAGCAAGTGAGCATGTTGTCCATGTAGTTGATGTGGTGAAAGCAGAAGAAAATGGGCATCACTGTTTGCTGTGTATGGGGCTGTGAAGACCATGGTGTCCCATGTCCACAGCCAAAAGCTTCTACAATGGTCACATGAACATCAGAACTGGACTACGGAGCAATGGAAGAAGGTGGCCTGGTCTGATGAATCATGTTTTATTTTACATAATGTGGATGGCCGAGTGCATGTGCATCGCTTATCTGGGGGAAGAGATGGCACCAGGATGCAGTATAAGAAGGCAAGTTGGCAGACGCGGCGTGATGCTTTGGGCAATGTTCTGCTGGGGAACCTTGGGTCCTGTCATTCATGTGGATGTTACTTTGCTGTCCATGCCTCAATGGGTCAGGTCTGTTTTAGCAAAAGGGGCCATAATGTTATGGCTGATCAGTATATATATATATATATATATGAGAAATGGTGTGGTTTGGTAGACCTATTGATGCACTCGGAGTTTATATATGGTTTAAACTGTCCCTGATATGTTTTATACATTTGTTGATTTTGCATTGAATGTTTGTGGGCTGAATTCTAAGCTTAAACAAGCATTGATGTTTCAATATTTAAGAACTTATAATCCACAAATTATACTATTGCAGGGGACACATTTGATGGGAGGGAAATTAATGACGTTAAAAAAACCCTGGATCCAAAAAGCCTATCATGCTACCTACTCTTTATATGCCCGAGGAGTGTTAGTTTTAATAAATAAATCTTTTCCTAGTGTAATTGAGAATATATATACACCGATGCACAGGGTAAATATGTTATCATAGTGTTTACACTTTGGCAATAAAGGTATGTTATAGCAGCAATTTATATTCCACCTCCCTTTTGTTCTGAGATATTAAATGCAATATTGGCAAAGATTGCCCAACACTGTCCAGCAAATTTACCCTTTATGAGAGATTTCAATTCTATTATATCCCCAAATTTAGATAGACCAAGGCCCCCTAAGTAGCACTCTGCGGAATTATATAACTGGGCACAAGCGGTAGGAGTAACAGAAGTTTGGAGGTGGAAGAATCCAACAAAAAATGCATATTCATGCTTCTCCACCTCCTATAAAATGTTGTCTCGAATAGATTTAGCCTTTGCAAACCCAGCTCTGTTGACAGATATTATAGAAGTCACATACTTACCGAACAGCCTTTCAGATCATTGCCCTTTACGTTTCTTAATACATACTACTGCTTCAAAAAATACATCATTATGGAGATTGGGACCCCAGTGGGTCTTTTATCCTGATATAGCTGAAAAAATGCCAGCAATGATAGCTAAATATTGGGAAAATAATGTTGGATCATTTTCTCCAGATGTTGTATGGCATGCCTTTAAAGCATTTGTGTGGGGGCAATACATTTCAGCTATAGCGGCAGTTCGGAATAAGACCAATATCCGTTCCTTACAAATTTATCTTGAACTTCAAAAGGAGATCTATGGCTCTGATTCTAATACATATAATTTTGATCTAATAATGGCAGCCCAAAGAGACCTGCATTTACATATGACTGAAATAACTAGGTTGGATCTATATAAATATAGACAGAGAGTCTTTGAACAAGGAGATAGAAATGGAAGATGTTTGGCAATGCTGGCACAACATGATCATCCAGCTACACTTATATCTGAAGTTAGAACTTCTGAAGGGAAAATGGTTTCCAACCCAGAAGAAATGTTAGAGACCTTTAAGCAGTATAACAGCTCTTTATATGCCTCTGCTCTCCCCCCTGGCTTCCACCCGGAGGAGCTGTCCGCCCTTCTGGATCAGATATCGCTTTATTGATTGTCAG
This sequence comes from Glandirana rugosa, assembly GCA_018402905.1. NCBI lineage: Eukaryota > Metazoa > Chordata > Amphibia > Anura > Ranidae > Glandirana > Glandirana rugosa. The sequence goes on along the minus strand of BLSH010031997.1, from coordinate 249,637 downwards.
ATAAGGAGAGAGAGGCATTAGTCAGTCCTATTACCAGTGAGAAGATGCAAAAGGCCATAAGTACTTTTCCGAGTGGAAAGACTCCAGGTCCGGAAGGATGCCCTATTGAACTTTACAAAATGTATGGAGTTATTTTAGCTCCAAAACTGGCAGTAGTTTATATAAAGGGTTTGCTAGATGGGTCTCTTCCAGACTCAATGAGATATGCACATATAGTTCTTAGTCCCAAAGAAGCTAGAGATCCAAAATTATGCACCTCTTATAGGCCAATAACTTTAGTAAATACTGATTTTAAAATATTGACAAAATTGCTTACGTTAAGAAAAAAAACCTCTATTAACATCCATCATTGAATATGACCAGACGGGATTTATGCCTCAAAGAACGACAGATATTAATTTACGTAGATTATATACTAATCTACATGTTCAACATATAAATGAAAAAGAAAAGGAGTTTGGGACTTTAAATGAAGCATGATTTCCCTGCATAAACCACAATGCATATATCGAAATAGTTTATTTATTTGCACAAAAAGTGAGACATAAGAAGATCATTTGCATGATATAATACATCAATTAATCTAAATATACATATGACAGAGAATACATAGCAGGGTATGGCCGGTACATAGTAATCCATATGGTCAATGAATATATAGAAAACATTGAAAATTCTTGTATATATAACAATTCGGTAAAAATTGATAACTCAACCAGTCGAGATATATAAGAGAACGCATGATAGATAATGTGTAGCTCTGCGCGTTTCGTGGTTTGTACCACTCGTCAGGAGCATAGCGTTAAACTGTCTAGATGGTAAAAAGTAAAAAAGAGTAATAAAAGACTGATGGAAGTTTTAAAATAGAAAAAACAAACAAAGGCGAGTAATCGCCCTTAGTATCAAAATACCTGGATTGATGTTGTTGAGTAAATGGCAAAGAGCAGGCCAGCAGCAACGCCTCTAATGGGAGCTGAGGTGGCGAGATTGGCAAAGGAACGCCCGCGACTGGGCACGCAAGTGGGGAGAGGGCCCATCAAAACCGGACTCATCCTGAGGTGCATCAAAGGTTCATGGTGCCCATTTTGCCATTTCCTGTAACCCGGCCTGTCATTTACATGCTCCCTAGGGGATGGGTTATCACGCAGGCTAAGCTCACAGTGCTCCAACACTCATGGTATTACCTCACAATCCTAAAAGAATGCCCTCCGCTGATGGAGACAGGAAAGGAAGCTTTCATAATGTCACTGGACTGATTAAAAGACTTCAGGGAAAAGGTGGGTATAGGGATTAGAGGAGTTAAATGCCCAGAGTTCTGCTTTTATCAGGAAACTGTTCATAATGTGAGTTTTTGCATGTCTCTTTAACATTATGGAAACTCTGATTTGCTAAAAATAATTGGAAAAATAACTGTGTTAACTCCATCCCGTGATAAGAATAAGAATTTTAAATTCAACGATTCCTTCATGCAAAGCAGGAACATCTCTCTAGCATTCACAGCATTAAGACACAGTAATGTATTAGCTGTATAAATCTCATTTACTGGAGAGATGGTCAAAAATACAGTGGAGTACTAATATTTTTTTCTCCCGTTTTTATTAGAATCACTTTGCAAATGAAGTTGGCAGGCCAAGTCACACAGCACTTTAATATAATTTACCTTGTACTGCAGCTTTTAGTACATTAACAATTTTCTTATTTTTTCAGCTATCTGCACGTCTTCTCAGAGTGAATCAGCAGTATTTAGGTCAGCTTCACATTAATTAGTAATTTAATGGTTTGCCTTATTAAAATCTACTATCGTGATAAATAATGCAAATTTAGGATGAATTTGAAAACAGAAAGGCACATGTATACAACAGTAAAAAACATCCACAATCTCTTAAAGTAAACATTCTCCAAAAGAAATATGGGGCTGGCCTCCATCTGAAAATGTTGGTTGTTTGGCTATTATGCAGAATTGCTGTCTTCAATACGTTCTCAGTAACAAAGTGGGAAGAATTATGTATGCCAGGAAAGCCAGAGTCAATGCAGGAGTCCATATCCACATACTTGTTTTGGGTGGGTCACTCTAATTATTGAAGCTAAAGCGTAAACCGGTCATAGTTGGATTGAATTTCGGCCAGTTCAGGAGTAACCAGATGAATTTCGATCCATCTATTGGCAGGCTGGTTGTACTGAAATCGATTGATAGAGCCTGTCGGCTTGTTTTCATACAATCACTGCTGGTGGCTACAGCATTGTATTCTGATGATGGCGAAACCTCCCACTGTCAAAATGTAATAGCACAGCGGGAGGGATTTCCCCATCAACACTGACTGTGTTGATGGGGGAATCAAGCAATTTTCTTTCCTTCAACCCATGGTTGAAGGAAAGAAAATTGCATAATCTATGTCCAGTCTAAGGAAGTTTTGCCAATACCTGTGAACTTGATTTCACAGTTAAATTGCCAATTTTGTGTTTTCTAAAATTTGGGCAAATTGTCCTCTATGGTATAAACAGAAATGGCGCTGTCTCTGATATAAAAACAAAGGAGAATATACCATAGATAAGAAATGGTTTTACAATGTTTTATATCCCAAAAACTTTTTATATATATATATCTTGTGTTTAAAGTGCTCATGTGCCTTATACAAAGTGTTTATGTGTCATGTGAGGTATCATAAGTGTCCGTAAATGTCTGTAAAATAAATAAATACATTTTATAAATTATAAATAAGACACCACTAAAAAGATCATAGAAGTGTAAGCAGTGAACTATGACCTTATTGACATTTATATGTAAAATTCCTGTGTGCCAAAATCATAAATTGCTCTGTCCATAAATGTCCGTAAACCATACACGTGTCCGTAATAGTCCGTAGAAAATAAAAAATATAAAAAATATAAAAAAGTTATATATAAAAAGTTCCTGCAATTCATAGAATAACTGCAACCAAAAATGGATAATTTATAATTGAAATAGTGCAAAAAATTGTGCAAAAAACTTTTTTGTGTTTGGGATGATCCCTGCAGTTCAGAAATGGTCCAAGTGGCAGCAATCCGAATATTCAAAACCGTCAATATTCTATTGATCAGCAGACAAAACAGAGGTGCCCAAATCGGTGACTTTTGCGTTTCATTTATAGTAGCAGGGTGACATCAACTCCTGCTCCCCCTCTTGTGTCCCCACTTACCAAAATCTCCTCACCCCTGTCCTCTATTTTTGGTACAATAGAGGTGCAGCGCTGACTAAACATTTGTTTAAGGTAATGTCATTAGAAATGTCCATGCAGAGCAAAATGTCAGATAAGAAGAATTCTAAGGCACAAAGCGTCCACTACTCTTTTACTGTTTGATTTGTCCTCTATTTTTGCTTTGTACCACAGTAAGGTTAAAACGAATGAAAAAGAATAAAATGCTATTTGAAGCTAAACGTGATAGGTAGAAGCTTCAAATAAAAACCTGGCCTGTATTTGGAGCGTCCCATGATCAGAAGGTAGCTTTAAAAAATTAATTAGTGCAAGTACAATGAAGCTGGAGTCACAGTCCATGTACCAAAACTCCCTGACTCTCTGAATACCCTATTATCATAATTTCTTTCTAGGAGTGTAAAAATAATGAACATGGATTATATCTACCTCTTTAAAGTATTTATGTTGATGTAAATAATCTGTTTCCTGGCCAGGCAGCTTCTACACCCCAGAGGATCCCCATGGTCTCCTTGGCTTGTAGTGTTTTTTTATTTTTATTATTATTATTATTATTATTATACAGGATTTATATAGTGCCAACAGTTTGTGTAGTATAATCAAAATGGAAAATTGAAGAGCCACGCCACTGCTAAAAGGTCCAGATGCAACTTTATTAAAATTATTCACCTCTATCGGGGCTAGGCTGCCAAAACAGATGCTGACAAGGTCTGTGCTTACAATTACACTGGAAAAAATAACATTAAAGATCCAGTACACTTCTAGTCTACTCACATTGTTGTCAATCATACCATGATAAAGGGGGGCAGGGGGGCTGTTGGACCCCTGAAACATGTTGGCTACCTTTTGGGTGGTCACCCTGACTTTATTGGAATAAAGTTGTATATGGACCTTTTAGCAATGGTGTGGCATTTCAATTTTCCATTTCCTTTAAAAACTCGACACAATGAATTATTACTTGGGGCTCATTCACATGGATGGCTCAAGGCTGTACACCTGCAAGAAGACATGGGAAGAATTGAACAGTATGTCACATTAGGCTTGTGGTACCGCTGCCAAATGCAACCCATTCAAGTGAATAGGGCTGGGCCGCCACCACCCTGCAACTGTGTGTAATGCGCAGGATTATGGTGTAGTGGGTCAGCATTTTCAGGGTTAATGTAATACTAAAGGCTTGTTTAAAAAAATTAAATAACAAACATGTTATACTTACCTGCTCTGTGCAATGGTTTTGCACAGAGCAGCCCCGATCTTCCTCTTCTCTGGTCCCCCGCTGGCACTTCTGGCTCACCCACCCCCCCGCCGAGTGCCCCCATAGCAAGCTGCTTGCTATGGGGGCATTTCACTCCAGAGCCCTGCTGTATCTGAGCAAATGAGAAGCGAGAGAGATGAGAGAGCCTTGGCTCTTGTGCACATCATTGGATTGAGATCAGGCTCGGGTAAGTATTGGGGTGGGGGGGGGGGGGTTGCGGTGGGAGCTCCATGCAGAAGGTTTTTTAACTTACTGCATAGAATGCAGTAGAGTAAAAAAACCTTCAGCCTCCTCAACATCCATCAAGCAATCTCACAAAAGTGATTCATCATGGATTGCTCTTCAGAGGGATGGCAGTAATAGCAGCAAGCATGAATGAGCCCTAACGGGCTTTGTTTACAGTTCAACAGGGAGAAACCTTTGTGTAGTACACAAAGCCTTTTCACTCCCCACTGCTGTACCGACTTCTTTGCATTCCTGTGTTCATACATTTATTCATAGCACTTTGCTGTCAGGTGAGTACATTGGTAAATTACCACTATTCTCACTTGACTCGATCTTATTTATATTATTTGTTTACCTAGAAACAAATCCATTCTAATTTATTGACAGCCAGGCAACTAGCATTTGCAGCTTATTTTAAATGTATACACTTTAACATCTTGAAATAAATAGACTATGACAAATCCTGTCTGTTATCAATACAATTTCCAACCCACGTTTACCCAAAATGGGGCACAAAATTATAGTAATGTAAAGCTGTCCCTTTGATCAGATGTTTAGACGTGTTCCTTCAAAATAGGACAGCTGAGAGGTATGCTATATTATCTGTATTTATATAGTTAATCACAGTGAAAAATAACACAAGTCTATTTATTTTTGTATTTATTGCAGGTACTTATATAGCACCGTCAATTCACGCAGTGCTTTACAAATACATTGTACATTCACATCAGTCCTTACCCTCAAGAGCTTACAATCTAAGGTCCCTTAAGCCTTGTACACATGATGCGATAGTTGTACGACCACACGTCCAACTTTTCTCAAAATTGGCTGTCCGTGATTTTGTTTAGTGTACTGACGTGAGTCAAGTTATCGTCCGACAAATGTGAACGTAGTGACGTGTTACGAGCGTATAAAGAGGAAGTTCAGGTGAATGTGAATTGTGAATTACGGACGTAGGTTTACACGACCGAACACTTCCTGGATTCCGAGCATGCCTGTTTGTACTTCCAACTTTTGTTTGGCCAACTACTGTACACATGAGCCAAAAATTGGCCAATGCCTTGTCAGCAGACAAAAGTTTTCTAGTCTTTACATACAACTTCTGCTGGATGATAATTGAAAATTGGCTGTCGAATGGTGCGTACTAACGGTCGGATTATCGGATGACAGGCTGTCGTACGACCGTTGTTGGCAGATAATTGTACCGTGCGTACGGGCATTAACTCACATTCATATATACTAGGGCCAATTTAGACGGGATACAATAAACCTACCAGCATGTCTTTGGAGTGTGGGAGGAAATCCATGCAGGCACAGGGAGAACATGCAAACTCCAGGCAAGTAGTGTCAGGGTTGGGATTCTAACCAGTAACTCTTTTGCTGCTAAGCAAAAGTGCTACCCACTACACCACTGTGCCACCCTGCTGCTTGTAACCACAAAAAGGTTCATAATACAGTAAATATAAACCAGGTGTCCCACTGCTTTTATGACTGATCCTCCATTGCATCTATTTCTTAGAAACATAATTAAAAAAATATTAATGGTAACTAATAGAAGCCTGCATGAAAAACTTCAGCTTATTTTAAAGTCCTTATGAGAAGAGATTTAAAAGACTGCCAAATTCCCCTGTATGTTCAGGTGTTGCATCGTTATAAGGCTGGCTGCCTCCAGGTTCGATCGGATGACTTCACTAGGAGCCATGTGGGGTTAAGGCATATTGGTGACTACAGGCAGAGTTAAATGCATGCCACACTGTAGGAGGTGAGTTGTGGTATGGGAGTAAGTCATGGAGGATCCCCCACAATGGCAGACTGTGGGAACAGGGATTTAGTGCTGCTAAGCTGCAGGATGTGGAATTGGTGGGTGCAAGCAGACTTGGGCTAATCGATCTCCCACCCAATGGTGCTTGCAAATTTCTGTTGCTAATGTCACAGGAGAAGTGGAAACTCACTATTAATCTATTTAGCTGAAAGTTTATTTGACAGCCAGTGTAAGTGATTATCAAAGTAAAGGGGAACTACACCACTGAACATCAATGGAAGGGGGTTACTACCAGTGGCGGCCCATCCATAAGGGGTGCACGGGCGCCAACCCCCCATGTGTCCGGCCCCTCAATCTACATGCAGGGTGCCGGATGCATCGATTCAAATGGGGGGGGCCGATTCCAATGGGGGGTCGTTTTTTTTTCAAAAAAGGGTCTGCTCGGGGCACAGAGCACTGCACCCGAAGCCCACTTAGTTGTGTGACAATATTGAATGAATATTCGCTATTGTAACACTGATTCTGCCTCCCAGCCAATCAGGAAGCGAGTCCTGAGACCCGTTTCCCGATTGGCTGAATGGAGAAGCTGCCCTATTGACCGAGGGAGGAGGAGGGAGGAGGAGATGCACGGCGAGGACACCACCGTGGTGCCGAGAAGGAAACACAGGGGAAACCGGCTGACTGGAGGGAAGCGCTGCCTGGGGTAGGTGAACACAGCTTCACTGAGCAAATTAAACATTCAATGCGTCTAATCATTCAACCACAGTAAATTGCTCATATGCCATATGAGTTTAGCGTTACTCCCATAAGAGCCACAGAAATTATGTGTTCAAGTCTTCCTAACATCAGCCCTGCAGCCAGGCACACAACAGGCTCATTCAGTCTTTCTCCAAAGATCAGTCTAGGGGATGTTGTTTTTGTTGATTTTTATTTTTTGAGAATTTAGATAGGGATGCGGGAAGTGGTGGGAAACCCCAACAATAAGAACTATGTACAACTGAGAACTTAATCTTCCTTTTAGCTTAAGTAGTAGTAGTAGTAGAGTCAGTAGGAAAGTGTCTGGACAGAGCTCTTCAAAACACCATGTTAGAAGAAGACTGTCCTGAGACCTTGTTTGCAGTTTGTTGTTTCCTCACGTTCCCGGAGGGGGCGCTGCCGGGCAGCTTTATTTGAACTTCCTGCTCCTGTCAGCAAGTGCTGTCCATTCTACAGCATTGGAGTGTATCCAGAGAGCTACCAATCCCTTGAATCTGTATCCTGACCTGTTCCTGAGACCCGGCTTGTTTGACCTTTGATTGACCTCCGCCTGCACCGACCCCCAGCTTGCCCACGACCATTCTTCTGCCTGATCCCTTTGTACCTCGCTGCCTGATCGTTAACAACCCTGCTTGCACCTAACGACCCTTTTGCCTGATCCTTCTGTACCGCTTGCCAGCCAGTTGCCGACTTCAGCCTGCCTCACTACTCTACACCTGCGCGAGCCTCTGATGGACCTATCTTGCCACCAGTCTTCCAGTCCAGCCCTCGTGCCCTTCTGTGCTCTGGAACCCTCTGTCTGCTCTATCAGGGGTTCCTGAACCAGGGTCGTAAGAGTGGTTGCTTCCTGCATAAGGCAGACTCCACCATCAGGTGCATGACAGCAACGGACAGCCATGTCTGAGTCTGCACAGGGAGCACCCTCAGCAATGGATGAGCTGTGTGTTCATCTAGCCGGCCTGACACAGGCAGTCAAGAGCCTTCAAGATGGCTACACCCGGTTGGAAGAATGGGTCTTGGAGCTTTCAGCACCCACTGCTTCTGGAGGCACTCAGGCTGCTGGCCGCACCATTGTGGCCCTGCCATCAGAGCCCAAGGTCCCCCTGCCGGACAAGTTTTTGGGAGACCGCCGCAAGTTCCGGGCTTTCCGCAACTCCTGTGAGCTCTATTTTGGCCTCCAGCCTCGCACATTTTCTTTAGAGGCTACTAAAGTGGGGTTGATTATCTCCTTACTGCAGGAAGAGCCCCAGACCTGGGCCCACCATTTGTGGGAACAGAGAGCCCCCGAAGTATCTTCTGCAGCTCTGTTTTTTCAAGCCATGGCTCGATTGTATAAAGATCCTCATCAGGTAGCCACAGCAGAGGCCACACTGCACGCCCTTCAGCAGGGCCGCCGCTCCGCGGAGGATTATGTAGCGGAGTTCAGACGCTGGGGCGCTGACACGGCATGGAATGATGCCGCTTTATGCTATCAGTTCCGCCTTGGATTATCTGACCCTCTCAAGGATGAGCCCGATTCCCTGCCTACCCAAGGCCAACTCAGTTTACCTCAGCAACCTCCTCCTCCTCTCCACAAGACACCGCTGAGCCCATGCAAATAGGGCTCCTACGCCCGTCTCTGACCCCTGAAGAGAGGCAGCGGAGGTTCACATTGAGTCTGTGCCTTTACAGCGGAGAACCCGGTCACATGGTGAGATCCTGTCCCGATAAGCGCGGTAAGTGTTTACCAGCCTCTTTCAGTGATGTGTCCAGCATTCGTCACCCTGTCTCTCACCCTGTGCTCTCTCTCTCTCTTTGCAGCTTTCAGGAAGGAGTATCCAAGTGGCAGCCATTATTGATTCTGGGGCATGTAGCTGCTTCCTGGATGAAAACTTTGCAGCTTCACAACAGATTCCCCTTCGGCCGAAGACCCACAATTTCACCATCCACCTGGCCGACGGATCGCCCATTAAGTCGGGTGTGGTGACCCAGGAGACCGTCCCACTACCTGCCACCACCGCTGACGGCAACCAGGAACTCCTTTTGTTGGATGTGATCGCATCCCCTCTGTTCCCCATCATCTTGGGCCTACCCTGGCTTCGGGCCCACAGTCCCGACATAGATTGGACTACCGGGACCATCCAATTCCGATCCCCATACTGCAGGCAGCACATTAGGTTGTCTGGACATGAACTCTGACCCTGAGACCCGTCTAACTGTTCCGTCCGTTTACCATGAATACCTGGATGTGTTCAGTAAAAAGGGGGCTGAGAAACTCCCGCCTCACCGCCCCTACGACTGTCCAATCGAGCTGCTACCCGGAGCGGAGGTGCCATTCGGAGGAATTTATCCTCTGTCAGAGCTAGAGTTGGCGGCCCTCAAGGCCTATGTCGATGACAATTTATGAAAAGGATTTATCCGACCTTCCACATCCCCCGCAGGAGCAGGTATCATTTTCGTAGAGAAGAAGGATCATTCTCTACGACCCTGTATAGACTACCGGGAATTAAACTGGATAACGGTCAAGAACCACTACCCCTTACCCTTGATTCCTGAACTGTTCCAAAGACTGGGATCTGCCATCATCTTTTCTAAACTAGATCTACGGAGTGCCTACAACCTAGTCCACATCCGAGAAGGCGATGAGTGGAAGACCGCCTTCTGTACTCGTTTCGGGCATTACGAGTATCTAGTCATGCCCTTTGGTCTGTGTAATGACCCCGCTACATTTCAGCACTTCGTAAATGATGCCTTTCGGGACTTCTTGAATTTATTGATATCTTGATCTTCTCATCCTCCCTTGCTGAACACAGAGTGCATGTCACCAAGGTCTTGGGCCATCTCCGACAGCATGGGCTCTATGCCAAAGCAGAGAAGTGCGCTTTCGAACAAACCAGTATCCACTTCTTTGAATTAGTGCTCTCCGTGACCGGAATTACAATGGACCCCCAGAAGGTCTTCACTATCCTTGACTGGCCGGCACCATCAGACAGGAAAGGGGTCCATTGTTTCGTGGGCTTCGCAAATTTTTATAGAAAATTTATAAAGGGATTCTCGGCCATCATTGTGCCCATCACGCAGCTCACAAAACAGAACACACGCTTTCAGTGGTCCACAGAGGCAGAAGTAGCTTTTCAGGCTCTTAAAGGCCTGTTCACAGCAGCACCTATTCTAAAGCACCCTGACTCGGCCCTGCCCTACGTCCTGGAGGTGGACGCTTCTGAAATTGCAGTGGGGGCAGTTCTTACCCAAAGACAGGGTCCCAAGGCTCTGCTCCACCCTGTCGCATTCTCCTCTAGGAAACTGTCTTCCCCCAGAGAGGAAATATGACGTGGGGGATAGAGAGCTTTTGGCCATCAAGGCAGCACTCGAGGAATGGCGATACTTGTTGGAAGGAGCCACACACCCTATTAATTAATATATACTGATCACAAAAACCTCGAGTATCTGAGAACGGCCAAAAGGCTGAAACCCCGTCAAGCTTGTTGGGCACTTTTCTTTTCGAGGTTTCTTTTCCATCTAACATACAGGCCCGGGTCAAACCTGATGCCCTTTCGAGGATGTTTAACGATTCCGGCAACTGTGCTGTCCCAGACACTATTCTTCCGTCACGGAACTTCTTATTGTCCCAGGAGGAACTACTGGCTCAGATTAGATGGTCCCTGGCTAGTGCTACCGGCTCCCGGGACCCCAGATTGTCGGAGAAGGATGGCCTTTGGTGGCACGGTCAGCAGCTTTTTATTCCAGCAGAGCAATGCCCCGTGATGTTGGCGGGGCATTTTGGAACGCGTAAGACTTTGGAGCTGATCTTACGTTCCTTCTGGTGGCCGTTGGCAGAAGAAGACTGCCGGAAGTATGTGAGCACGTGCGCCACTTGTGCACGCAATAAAACGGACAAGTCCAAGGCTTGGGGACTTTTGAACCCACTCCCAGTACCTGAGCGTCCATCAACCCGGATAGCCATGGACTTTATCATGGAACTACCTCCATCCAAGGGCTTTACCGCCATCTTTGTGGTTGTGGATCGCATGACCAAGATGGCCCACTTCTTGCCTATGAAGGGGACACCTACGGCTGCAGAGACAGCGGAAGTATTCATCCGGGAGATCTTTCGACTACACGGAATACCCCTGAGCATCGTGTCGGATCGGGGGGTTCAGTTTACCTCCAGGTTCTGGAGATCCCTGTGTTCAGCACTAGAAATTGAATTATCCCTGTCTTCGGCCAACCACCCTCAGACAAATGGCCAAACTGAGATAACAAATCAGATTCTGGAACAGTATCTGCAGTGCTTCTCATCATTCTCTCAGAACGACTGGGCCTCCCTATTACCTCTAGCTGAATTTGCCTTCAATAATACTGTTCACTCAGCCACCAAACAGTCCCCATTCTGGGCGAATTATGGATTCCACCCGACTTTTCTACCTGGCTTTGCTATTGACGGTACAGTACCAGTGGTACAAGACACCTTGAATTTTTTCAGGGAAAATACACAGATCCTGCGGGACACACTTGCCAGGACCTCAGAGCTCACCAAACAGGCTTTTGACAGGAAAAGATGGGGAGAGTTGGAACTCAAGCTGGTTGAATTGGTCTGGTTAGCCACCAGAAACTTAAAACTTGCCTGTCCCTCAAGAAAATTGGGACCCAGATTTGTTGGGCCTTTTCCCGTTAAGAGGAGAGTGAACAGGGTGACTTATGAACTGGTCCTGCCTTCATCCTTACGTGTGCACCATGTATCTCTGCTTAAGCCAGTCCCTCCAGATCCGTTCCCAGGTCGGAAAAAGGGACCACCAGAACCAGTGCTTGTGGATGGAGAGGAGGAGTTTGAGGTTGAAGCCATGCTGGACTGTCGGAGGAGATCCGGATCCACACAGTATTTGATAAAATGGAAGGGGTTTGGCCCTGAAGAAAACTCATGGGAACCGGAGAGCAATCTTCATGCCCCTGAACTTATCTGGACTTTTTTGAGGAGCAACACGACCAAGAGAGCCCGTTTGGGCATCCGGAGGCTGCCCCTTGGGGGGGGGGCAATGTTAGAAGAAGACTGTCCTGAGACTTGTTTGCAGTTTGTTGTTGTTTCCTCACGCTCCCAGAGGGGGCAGTGCCTGGGCAGCTCTATTTAAACTTCCTGCTCCTGTCAGCAAGTGCTGTCCGTTCTACAGCATTGGAGTTTATCCAGAGAGCTACCTATCCCTTGAATCTGTAACCTGACCTGTTCCTGAGACCCGGCTTGTTTGACCTTTGATTGACTTCCGCCTGCACCGACCCCCAGCTTGCCCACGACCATTCTTCTGCCTGATCCCTTTGTACCTCACTGTCTGCTCGTTAACGACCCTGCTTGCACCTGACGACCCTTTTGCCTGATCCTTCTGTACTGCTTGCCAGCCAGTTGCTGACTTCAGCCTGCCTCACTACTCTACACCTGCACGAGCCTCTGACGGATCTATCTTGCCACCGCTGTCCCCTTCAGGGCTGGATCTAGCCTTCTTGATCTGGGGGTGCAGTAAAAAAATGTCAGGGGCAGAAGAGGCGAGGTCAGCAGGTCAGTGTATAGGACGCAATAGGGCAGTGTACTGGGGATCAGCAGTGCAGAGGATAGGGTCGGCAGTTTGTGGGGCAGTGTAAAGAGGCCATTGATTTGTAGTGCAGTGTACAGTGGGTTATCAGGGCTGTGTATAGGGTTGGGATCAGCAAGGCAGAGGACAGGGGGTCAGCAGGGGAGAGAAAAGGGAGTCAGCAAGGTAGTGTGCAGTGGGTCAGCAGGGGAGTGTACAGGGAGTCAGCAGGGTAGAGTATGAGACATCAGAAGGGGATGTACAAGAATCACTAGGGCATTGTGCAGGTGGTCAGTAGGGCAGAGGATAGGGGTCAGCAGAGCAGATGACAGGGGTTAGAAGGGCAGTATTCAGGGATCAGCTGTGCAGAGGACAGGGGTCAGCAGAATGGAGAACTGAGGCCAGCAGTACAGAGGACAGGGGTCAGTAGTACAGAGGAGAAGGGTCAGCAGTGCAGAGGACATGGGTCAGCAGTGCAGAGGACAGGGGTCAGCAAGATAGAGGACAGGGGTCAGCAGTGCAAAGGACAAGGGTCAGCAGGATGGAGGACAGGGCTCAGCAGGATGGAAGACAGGGGTCAGCAGAATGGAGGACAGGGTCAGCAGGATGGAAGGTAGGGTCAGCACGACGGAGGACAAGGGTCAGCAGGATGGAGGACGGGGTCAGCAGGATGGAGGACACGGGTCAGCAGTGCAGAGGACAGGGGTCAATAGGATGGAGGACAGGGGTCAGCAGGATGGAGGACAGGGATCAGCAAGACAGAGGAAGTGGGTCAGCAGGACAGAGGATAGGGGTCAGCGGCGCAGAAAACAGGGGTCAGCAGAGTAGGATACAGGGAGTCCCCATCCTAACACAAATCCCCCCCAATCCCACCTATTAGCACATATCCTCCCCATTCCTCCTTCTAGAATGATCCGCCCCCCCTTCAAATCACCTTTACTGTTACAAATAGCCCCCAATCCCCCCCTCCCCCCCCAAACTTACAGGTGGGAAATCACTACAGAGAGAGTGAGAGAGAGTTCTGTGTTGGGTTCTCCCCCCTCCTGTCATAACAACGATCTTCCATATAGTAGATGTCACAGGATCACTAGATCGATTGTACCTGCCCCCTATGTCCTCCAAGGGCTGCTGGCATCTCCTCACAGGAGAAATGTGGACAGGGGGTGGTAAACAAACTGTGTACAGTCTGAGCGATCCTGTGACATCTGCTCTATGGAGGAGCGCTGTTGTGGCGGGAGGGGGGATAACACAGCAGAGAGCACCCACCCCTTGGCTCTCTCTTCTGTGCTGCTGTTACATCTCCCCAGAATTTCACTGCAGAAGGCTACTCCCTGCCTTGTTGCAGCTCTGAGTGTGGGAATGAGGAGAGGAGCTCAGTGGGCAGGAACAATGTCCATGGGGGCCGGCCTGGGGGAGCACAACTAAAATCTGTGGGGGGGTGCAGCCCTCCTCCAGCACCCCCCTAGATCCAGCCACGGTCCCCTTTAATAGACCCACATCTGGCACCAGAAGGGTAGCTAGAGCACAAGGTCCCCAAGAGTCAGCAATATCTGTACTCACAAGGCCCAAGGACAGATGGATGCCTCCTTCCAATCTTCCAAGCGATGCCCAAACAGCTCCCCTCAGTCAGCTTCTTCTAAGCACCCGAGTCTCTGCATTCTCTCCTCAAGTTTCCCACCTGAAGTCTCCTCATGGAAGCCTGTGCCTGAGAGGGCACCATGCCCCCTCAGGTTGGACTCCTCCACTCTGGGGCAAGACCCAGAGCTCTGTATGCTTTAAGAATAAATACGGTCTCCCAGCCCGCCTTCAGAGCCTGCCTCTCTGGTAAAGGCCGTGGCTGTATCAATAGAAATGTTGCCATATGTATAGCTCCACACCTATCATCCAGAAACTTCTCAAGTTGCCTGGATACAGGGGGAGCAATCAGGCAGACTGGCAGCAGCAGAGCACACAGATCAGGCCTGCCTAAGCCATTGAAGCTCACTGAGTACAATGATCCAAACTATAGTAAAACCTTAGAATGCAAGTAACTTGGTCTGTGAGTGTTTTACAAGACAAACAAAATTGTTTTATAAATCTTAACATGATAAATGAGTGAGGTCTTGAGACACGAGTATAAGGCTCTGTTCACACTGCCGCAACTTGGGATCCGACTTGCGACTTGCGAGACTCTAAGTCGCGTGACGTGAAATCCCATTTTAGTTAATGAGAGCTGTCTTAATTAGCACTACTGAAGTCACTCCGACGTTAGAAAAGGTCCCTGCGCTACTTCAATGCGATTTCTATCCTAGTTGTGCCCAGGGCTTTTTTTCAGCCGGAACGAGACGGAACAGCATTCCGCCACCTATGGCAGCCCTCTCCTTTCCAGGCTGTCACTCAACACTGAAGCCAATAGAGGAAGTTCTCGATATCATTTCCTTCATCGGCTGTGTAGGGCACGTTCCCCACACCTGTTAATAGGTGCCCCGCATCCAGACGCCTTAATTGTAAGAAGTTTTAAATGAGGACTTCCAGAGGCAGCTTCTCTCCCTCCTGCTGCCTACCAAATCAGTGTAGCATTGAGCCGAGTGAAGCGCTCTGAAAGTGCTCTTCGGCTCTGTGCTACACAGATCTGACAGGTGACGCTGCACAGAGGAGATTGCACAGTAGCCTGTTCTCCCTAATAGTACGGAGCCGGCTGCTCCATTCTATTGCGGTGCAGATAATAGAGTTGCCACCTCATCCCTTTAAACCCGAACACATACTAATTACACAGGTGCTGTGGCTGATTAAGGTGGTAATTTAACTCACTTAGTGCCTTGTCTGCATTAAATTAGCCTCAGAACTTGTGTGCCGTAAACTATAAGGTGAGAGTCGAGAGCCACAAATGGAAAGGGGGAGGAGGGGGAGGGGTGGCTGTGCAGGGAGACAGCTGTGGAGATGTTGAGCTTGTTCAGAAGAGGTCAGAGCTAGAGATGTGTGTGTAGGGGGTGTGTAGAGATCGAGACTGGAGAAGACTTGTTCGAGTTGTAGAGGTGTCG
>BLSH010031997.1:188240-209999 GCA_018402905.1 Glandirana rugosa | reverse complement strand
TTTACTAGTAATGGCGGTGATCTGCGATTTTTAGCGGTACTGCGATATTGGGGCAGACATGTCGGACCATTTTGAC
Source organism: Glandirana rugosa (assembly GCA_018402905.1). Lineage (NCBI taxonomy): Eukaryota > Metazoa > Chordata > Amphibia > Anura > Ranidae > Glandirana > Glandirana rugosa. The sequence continues at coordinate 209,923 of BLSH010031997.1, read as the reverse complement.
ACTTTTTTGGGACCATTGGCATTTATACAGCGATCAGTGCTATAAAAATGCACTGATTACTGTGTAAATGTCATTGGCAGTGAAGTGGTTAACCTGCAGGGGGCGCTCTAAGGGTTAACTGTGTTCCCTGGGCGTGTTCTAACTGTGTGTGGGCTGCCCTAGCATGGGAAGGGAAGTGATCACAGCTTCCATGTAGAGGAAGGCTGTGATCACAGCCCTTCCCCCTCTCACAGAACGGAGGTCCGTGTTTACTTACACGGACCTCCGTTCTTTCAGTGCGGGGGGGCATCGCGGGTAGCCGGCGGCGATCGAGTCCGCCGCACCCGCTCCCTGGCCCCCCCGAACACAGTGAGCGTGCGGGCGCGCCTCCGGCGGCGCATGATGGCGGTTTGCGATATCGAGCCACTTTGTCACCATCAACCAGCGGTTCACGGTCGGCAAGTGGTTAATTTGTAATTTAATGAATCCCCCCCCCCCCCCGCACCTCCTGAGTGCAGTCCCATCTGCTCCTGTTTTTTGTGCACCTGTGCCCATTTGTTCCTATAGGTGAGCCAGACTTATGGCTCAAGCTGCTGACAACAGTAAACCACTTCCTTGTGAATAGCAGCAGAATTGTCAGCCTACTGTGTACACTCCTTCAGTAGGTTGATGGGCTGTTCACAAACCCAACTAAAGGAGTGTGTAAATCTGGATGACGATACTGCTGATAATTCCTGGCCAGCAGCTTAGCGTTGTCAACCTTGCACAGGTTCTTTAAATCAGAGTCAATGGCTTGGCATTTTGGACAGCTATTTTATCTAAGAGAAATTCCCAAAACATGGCCTGTTGGGGGTACTTGAGGACTGAGGTTGAGAACCACTGATCTAAAGAGCATTTAATCAGGGTTTCCATCTACTTTAGGAGAATATTGCCTACAAGCCCAATATTAAAAGGTCTGTATTCACTTTATTAGTAGCATTTCCTTACCCTTCCCTATCACAGCTAACCACATTGCCAATTTAGCTGCTGGGAACCCGACATCTTATAGTGAAGGAGTTGGGGTTGGCTAATTCAGACACCCCCTTATTGGACCTTCTAAAACAAAGTTCAAAGGCCAGGAATGTCATTAATGGTAGGTGGTTGATATGGCTGCTCATTAGTTCTCGGCATCCACCAACCATTAATGAGCTGGGTTGCCTCGAACCCCTGCTCTACCCCTTCCCGAATCTCATCCCCAATGGACACTGCATTTCCTCAATGTAATTTGACATTTGGGGTTAAGTGTTTAAAGTGATTGTAAGCCCTCACCTTGTAAAATAACCCATTCTGTTTAAAATAGAGATAAAAAGCAAAACATTTGTGTATAACTTTAAAAAAAACATTATAAATACCTTTTTCCCCGTTTTTTTTTTTTATAAGTGAACACATTCTCTCTGTTCTCAGCTGCATAAGAGCTGAGGGGAGGAGAAGCAGCAGGACACTGAGCTCCCCAGTGAAAGGCTGTGCAGGGGGTGTGTCAGGACAAGTCTGATCATTGGAGGAGAGCATACTGTAACTAGAGAACTCAGCACTGTGTGTTCTCTTGCTTGGTGTGGTCAGTTTTTAATAGGAAAGCAGAGGGACTGGCAGGAATACCAGGGATTGTACACAAAGGAAGCAATACAAAGAGAACAGGATACTTTTTCATACAAGTACACGGTACAGCAGGTGCATATCAGGAATATGAATTGTTGGGTCTACATATTCTTTAAGTGCTCTTCCACATCAATAAGTCATTGTTTATAGAACCTACGCTTTTATTACATATGTTCAAATTCATCAAATGTGCTGATTTTTTTCCTTGCTATTTACTTTACTGTTTATTGTAGCAAAAGTGACATCCATGATATTAAATAATACAATGAAATAATTTTATATCATTTAACCTAAGAGTTTGTAAACTGGAAGGATGCAGCTGTGGTACAGCAAACAAATCGATTGAACTGGATTATTGTGCCAACTTTCCAACATGCATTCTCAAATTGATTTTTCTCTTTGGCTCATAATGAAATCCTGCATCAGTATCCCATAGGTTCTGTATTATTAAAACTAGCACAATCTGTTAAAACAAGCTCAACAGTGTTATATTAAATACAGTTTTTAGTTTTGAAATATACAGCATATATGTTTTATATGGCAAGTGCTGGCCACACACAAGCCACTTTTTGGACAATTTCAGCCACTTATACCCTGATTTCGTAATAACAATTGTTGGTATTGCTGATCCATTAGGTCTTTTTTATTGACAAGCTTGTTGAAAGTGGTTGAAATGACTTGGAAATATATAGTCAGCATTAGGGTGATATATACGACTGGAGCTTTAAATTATATTTAATTTTGACTAATCATAACTCCTCGAAAAATGATGGGGAATATACTGTATCTATACTCATTGACTCCTTATGACTGCACATAGGTTGGTCATGCCGGTTGCACATGGTTCTGTAAACTTGGTGCAGCGGGTGTTAATACAACTAAGGGGCTGCCATTGGCTCTCAAGAGAAATCCACTATGCCCCCCTCCTTTTCTGTCTAGCTGCTACATTCACAGAACTCTGGACTACAGCTTCTATGATTGAAACAGGATCAATGAATAGAGGATAGGCGGATGATTGATAGCGCCGCCCTCTCCATTCATAGATTGTGTTCCAAGCAAAAAAGCTTTAGTACTGCTTTTATGAATAGTGGAGCTTGGTGGAAAAGCGTGGCAGCCTCTTAGTTGTATTAATCCCCTATGGACACTGGGAAATTATGGCTTCTGGCGTGGGGGGCTATGGATGGAGGAAGATTTAACCTAACAGAAAGGCATGAGCACAAGGGACCCATCCTACGGACTGTATGTTATGTCCCTTGTGCTGATTTTTCTGTTTTTGTTTTGGCTGCACTTAGGCTTTAAGATTCATTAAACCAATTCTCAACCTTGCATACTGGCACTTGCTGGGACTTTCCACTGAAACCCCATCCTGAGTTGCCCCCTGGAGTCTTCATCATTAGCCTCTCTTTCACCCCCAGTGGGTCCTTGTCTGATGTCTTCTTGCACAATGTTGCATTTGGAGAAGTTCACAGACAAAATAAACTTGGACTGTGTAAAACCATTTACCAATACATCATTCCATTCTGTATAACAACTGTGTTATTTATAAATGCTACATTTGTTATGTCAGCTCTACTAGTAGGTAGAATGCTTTTCTTTATCAGCAGGAAGAATAATGTTTTCTATCACTGGTCCCTAATAGCAAAAGGATTACAGGTGCCTATTAGAAAGGGGATTACTGTTCTCTATAAAAAAAGGTTTACTGGTCCCAATTAAAGAGAATTAATGTTCCCTATAAGGAGAAGGAATACTGTTCTCTATCAGCAAGGTAATTAATGTTTCTGATCAGCAAGAGTATTACAGTATCCTATCAGTAAGAGGGTTAATGTTCTCTATCAGCAAGGCAAATAGTGTTCTCTAACAGCAAGAGGATTACTGGTCCCTATCACCAAGATGATCAATGCTTCCGATCAGCAAGAGAAAAATTGTTCCCTATCAGCAAAAGGATTACTGGTCCCTATCACCAAGATGATCAATGCTTCCGATCAGCAAGAGGAAAATTGTTCCCTATCAGCAAAAGATTACTGGTCCCTATCACCAAGATGATCAATGCTTCCGATCAGCAAGAGGAAAATTGTTCCCTATCAGCAAAAGGATTACTGGTCCCTATCATCAAGATGATCAATGTTTCCGATCAGCAAGAGGAAAATTGTTCCCTATCAGCAAAAGGATTACTGGTCCCTATCACCAAGATGATCAATGCTTCCGATCAGCAAGAGGAAAATTGTTCCCTATCAGCAAGAGGAATACTGGTCCCTATCACCAAGATTATCAATGCTTCCTATCAGCAAGAGGAAAATTGTTCCTTATCAGCAAGAGGATTACTGTTCCCTATAACCAAGATCATCAATGCTTCCTATCAGCAAGAGGAGAATTGTTCCCTATCAGCAAGAGGATTAGTGTTCCCTATCACCATCACCAATGCTTCCTATCAGCAAGAGGAAAATGATTCCCTATTAGCAGGAGGATCACTGTTTTCTATGAGTAACACTGTTTCCTGACAGCATGTAGGCAGGTTGAAGTGTGTATGGGTTAGTGAGCCAGAGACCAGCCCAGGCTGAGGAAAATTCAGTTCCCGGGCTTTTTGTCCTAGTCAGCCAACCTGTGCTATAAAAAGGTGGATGGCTTAGATCCAAAAAAAGAGGGGTTCCAGTGAGTCCAGTGAGTTTCAGGGTCACCTGTGCACCTGTGAGTGCAGTCTTTGGTGCTACTGAAGAAACCAGGATTTTCAGAAGAAGGTGCGGAGGTCTGGAGTCATCAAGAAGTGGCCACTTCTTGATGACTCCAGATCTCCGCACCCTGGGACAAGACTGGTGATCACTTAGCTTTCCCCTTTGAGGACTCTGGCCATTTGGCTCCATATGCTGCACATGTCCATTTGGGTTGATTATTCCTGAATCACTTTAGAGCCACCTATACTAATACTTTGAGATATTTGGAGGCACAGATCCGTTTAAATCCCCTGGCTGGCTTGGTGTGGGGTGTGGCCCTCTTGGGTTGGGTGTGGTGCCCTTTGTGACCGAGACGGGTAGGTGTTATCCACTCCTCCACTCTATGGATCCTGGACGGACACTGGGCAGCAAAATATCTTTGTACATGTTTTTTTAATTGATGCAGCTTTGGATGCGATGCTTTACAATAATGACAACATCATTATCATCATAACCACTCACCCCTGATGAAGAGCACTAATCACATAGCTTGAAACGTGTTGGGTACACTCTGCATCCACCAACAGAGTATTGTGGTTATACCAATTATGTCATTTTTTTAATGTTAGGTTTCTTTTCCCTGTAACCTTATCCTTATGACATCCCTAGGTCATTTTAAACTTGTATTTTCCTCTTTTAACTTTTTCAAATAAAATGTTTGCATTTATGATACTTTTCCTACCTTTTGGAGTTCTTGCTCCTAAAAGTCCCAATAAAGGGTTTTCTGTAGCTTGCAGTGGTGAGTCTACAGTAAGAGCTCTGCAAGTCTACAGCATGAAAATTCAGCCACAGTGACCCCTGTGGTGGGATGACTATTGCACAACATAACTGAACCAGAACTTGCAGTTGACTTGCAGAATGTTTGCAAAGAAAGATGATCTGGAGTTGTGGACTTGCTGCAATTGTGTAACAAACTTGTGAAGCCTGGCAAGTCTAGCAATAGCTTAGCAAGTAATTTTCAAACTTGCAGCACAATTGCAAGCTATCGGTAGTACTAATCCTTGTCAGTAGGAGTACTGTTCCCTATAAGCAGAAGGAAGTCTGGTGTCCAATACCAGGAAAAATATGCTTATCTATGTTGCCTATCAGTAGGAGGAGTGTTCTTTCCTATAAACAGGGCCACTGTTCCTTACTAGTGGGTGGTTTTCTGTTCCCTAACAACAGCAGGAGTACTGTTACAAAGCAGTAAGACTGCTGGTTGGTATTATCAGGAAAAATACTATAACCTGCATACGCCTTGTAGTACTTCTCCAAGTAGGAGTGAAGTGTATTTGTCTGTTGGCACTCAGGAGTAGGGGTGTTGGCATGAAGCACCACTCACCCAGCCCAAGCCATGTGAGTGTGCGTGGAGGCCTCAGCCAGCACTGCTACACTGACCACGCCCTTTTATGTGTTTCACCCCGTCCACCGGGGCTTAGTCAACTGAGCAGCACTTGCTGAGGCCACCACGCACACTCACATGACTTTGATTGGGTGAGTGGTGCTATAAATCCCTACTATCAGGAAAAATACTGTTACCTAGCAGCAGGAGGATCACTATTTTCTATAAGTAGAAGGCATACTAATCCATACCAGTGGGAGGTTTGCTGTTCCCTGACAGCAGCATTCACAGGTGTGTGCAGGGGGTGTGCCAGGTGTGCCTGAGCACACCCTAATCACTCTGTGTGGTACCAATTCCCCCTACTGCCCAGGCTTCCCCCATGTTTCCTCCCTCCTGCTGACTTCCCTCCTCTCCCCTCTGCTACTTAAGGGATGTTTCAGGATGGAGAGCGGGGGAAAGGGCTAGTCAATATATCATTTACCGGCCCCTTTCTTTTTTAAATAAACACAGTAAACACGCTCACTCACTATGTACATTCATAACTGAAGCATAGTAAACTATGCTTCAGCTTGCGAATGAACAGGAAGCTGCTCAGCACAGAGCACTTACCATTCATTCACTGTCCAGTGCATCTGAGGCTGCAGAGAAAGGCATGTGCTTTTGAGCTTTGGGGTGCCCACCCTAATGCAATGGGCTGCGCACACGTATGGCAGCAGGAGTACTGTTACCTACCAACAGTACGAATGCTGATCGCTATTATCAGAAAAAAAAACTGTTATCTACTATATAAGTAGGAGTACTATTCCCTATAAGCAGAATAAGTACTGTTCCCTAGCAGTGGGGGGTTTGCTGTTCCTTGTCAGCAACAGCAATATTATTTTCTATATGCAAGACTCAGGAGCAATGCAGGCTGAAAACTGCTCCCTACCAGCAGCTGAAGCATCATTCCAACGCGTCAGAATTAACACTTTGGCATATCAGCAGAAGTACTAACATTTTTTATTAGTGAAGAAATACTTCCTAAAAGTTGTGCATCTCCTATCAGGCCGTTAAAATGTGCCCCAGCAATGTCCTCCTCATTTGATAAAACTTTGATAAACTATTTTTCTTTATAACTGAAAGCGATACTAAATATACACTGTTTAATTTACATTTTCCCTTCTATTTCTGTATGTGGATGATGGCACTGTAATTATTTTAATAAAAACATCTAAGTACCTTTTTCCTAATTGATATATAGCTTTCACATGACCCAGATCATTCCCAGCTTGTCTCCAATGAAACACTGGAGGAGTCTCTAGTCCTTTGCTGCTGGTCAAATGTTCAAAATAATAAAAAAAACAACTTTTGGAATAAAGAGTAAAAATAAATAATTAATATTAATAAACTGTTTTAAATTGTCATACACATATATATTTGAAATCAAATCTTTATTATTTTGAGGAAATAACATGGTGTGATTTCTGCCAGTCACAGGCTGTGTTACTTCCCCCCAGCCTGTGTCTTGAGCCTCGTACACACGGTGCAACGGTCGTATGAAAACGGTCGTACAACAGCTTGTTGTACGATCATCCGACCGTTAGTACATGCGATTAGAACAGCCGACGTGTGACGGTCGTACAACAGGAGTTAGATGAGCAGACTAGATATCTTTTGTTGTACAACAAGCGGTCATACGACCGTTGTATTGTGTGTACAGAGAAGTTGGTCCAACAAGTTGTACGTGCAAAACACGCATGCTCAGAAGTCAGGAACGCCCGGAAGTGTCCGTTCGTGTAAACCTACGTTCCTAATTCACAAATCACATTCACCTGAACTTCCTCTTTATACACTCGTAACACATCACCACGTTAGGCTTGCTTGTACGATAGCCAACATACGTATTTGGCCGTTCGGTCGTATGACCGTCGCATCGTGTGTACGAGGCTTTAGAATAAGAGGGAGGTGAAGCTTTAATTAATCTACATGTAATATCCCACAGCCTGTGTTTAGCTGATTAGTGTGCATGGAGGAGGAGGAGGAGGAGGAGGAGGAAGGGAGTGGGCTGTCATTTCCCACTGTGTATATGCTCATATGTGTGACTCTATAGTCATGAGCTGCTCAGATGTGATAGGGAGGAAATGCTCAGCATAGAAACTCACTGAAAACGGAGCATGTGCAGAGTTCACCCACAGCTGCAAAATCCCCATCTGAATTAGGGACATGAACAGAAGGGGGAGATAGAGAGCAGCAGGATCTGAGTGAGTATGAACAGCATGTAATACACTATTTATTGATAGGTTTTTTATTATATGGGTAAAGTGACACTTTAACCACTTCAGCCCCGGAAGGATTTCCCACTTTAGGACCAGAGCACTTTTTGCGATTCGGCACTGCGTTGCTTTAACTGACAATTGTGCGGTCGTGCGATGTTGTACCCAAACAAAATTTGTGTCATTTTTTTCCCACCAGTAGAGCTTTCTTTTGGTGGTATTTGATCACCTCTGCGTCATTTCTGATCTCCGCTATAAACAAAAGAAGAGTGACAATTTTGCAAAAAAAAAACAATCTTCTTACTTTTTGCTAAAATACAAATCCAAAAAAAAAATATAAAAAAAATGTTTTTTCCATCGGTTTTGGCCGATTTATATTCTTCCTCATATTTTTGGTAACAAAAATCACAATCTGCGTTTATTGATTGGTTTGCGCAAAAGTTGCCGAGTTTACGGACGATGAGAATTAATTTCTGGGGTTTTTATTTATTTACTAGTAATGGCGGTGATCTGCGATTTTTAGCAGTACTGCGATATTGCAGCGGACATTTCGAACCATTTTGACACTTTTTTGGGACCATTGGTAGTTATACAGCGATCAGTGCTATAAAAATGCACTGATTACCATGTAAATGCCATTGGCATTGAAGGGGTTAACCTGCAGGGTGCGCTCTAAGGGTTAACTGTGCTCCCTGGGCGTGTTCTAACTGTGTGTGGGCTGCCCTGGCTGGGGGAAGGAGGTGATCACGGCTTCCATATAGAGGAAGGCTGTGATCACCGCCCTTCCCCCTCTAACAGAACGGAGATCCGTGTTTACTTACACGGACGTCCGTTCTTTCACTGCGGGGGGGGGGCATCACGGGTACCCGACGGAGATCGAGTCCGCCCTACCCACTCCCTGGCCCCCCCTGAACACAGTGAGCGCACGAGCGCGCCTCCGGCGGCGCATGCGCGCTCACAGTGAAAGATATCGTAACCGTCGTCATATGACGGCGGTTTGCGATATCGACCCACTTTGTCGCCGTCAGACTTCGGTCGGCAAGTGGTTAAAAGCCTGGAGAAAACACCTCAGTAAAATAAATAATTATATATAGAGGAAAGCTTCACATTTTATTTTAGTCTTTGTCTTTTTTTTCTAATCTGGGTTTAGAATGTTGTATTACCCTCTGAGCATAGTTTATTATCTGTTCCCAGTGAGTCTTCCCTCGTGATGGATACTTTGGCCGCTGTGCTTCTAGTTATAAACATGAAGTAGTTAAATACGCCATAGGATAATTTATTTTTTCTTATCAAGAGGGATATGACTACTTAACTTCTCTTTGCTCATCTAGCAATAGAGTGCCTTCCTTTAATCTCTGTTTACAGGAACGTGAGACCATTGGTTGCCAATATTTATGGCTGGCTGCCTATTTCTCTAAAGTGTTTTTGCCTTTTCAGAAATGGAATATACATTTGGCACTTCTGATATCTGGAACACAGATGTTATTGCGCAGGATGGTTAAACACGCTACTTGATAAAACAAATTGGGTAAATAATTTAACATTTGGCGACACTCTTAGTCATCAAAGCAGAAAAATGTAAGCATTTTCAACATATATGTTTACATCAAAATAAACTGTTACGTCAATGAAGAAATAAAACACACACACAATGTAACCTAGAGCAAGTTTCCCATCAAGAGGCAAGGGTATTTTACAGTAGAACTATACTATGCTGAGGACACCAGCCATGTAATAATGAATTTGGATTGTTTGGATTTTTAAGTGTTTTGTAATTGACCTACCACCTCTTAGAACAGAAATATGAATTATGACATTTTGACATTATCGTGTAGAAATATTTTTAACCTTTTGTAATTTTGATTGTGACACAGGTTGATCTATGTATATTGTGTACATTTTTTTATCTTTGTTTCTAATAGCCCTGAGGAAGAGAGGGAGTCTTTGATCCCCAAAACGCATTGGCTCGATCCCATTGTAAGCATCACAAGCAAAATAAAACTTTACCTACTTTTTATTTTTGACTCTGGGTGCTCCTTTCATTCACCCCTGGATGTAATAATGAATAGCATTGTTGCTAACCATTAAACAAATTAATATGATTTGTATTCGCTCTTATATTGCATCCCTAAACTGCCCTCCATCTTGCTTAGTTCTATTTAGGCTTGAAATGGGATTGAAAGGAAAGTGACATCGCAAAGCTGGAAGGTAGACTATGAGCAAGGAGGTGCTACATTGATCTATGTAATACCATACAGCACCCCTTGTACAGAGAGTTGCATTTCCTAATACTGGTACACAGATGGGTGTGGAGAAAAGTCCATGCCCATTGAACTAGGCAGCTAGAGCCAGTGCTGGATTAAACTCTGTGGGGGCCCCTAGGCAGTCAAAATCTTGCCCCCCCCCCCCTTGCAGGTTTCTGAAGGTTTCTCGTGTGAGCACTCTAGTGGGATTACATTACATTGAACTAAGCAGTGTGCACAAAAGCCGCTAGATGGAGACGACCATCAGCACTTTACACTTTACAGCACGTACGTAGGTTGAACCAAAATGTTTTACAAACTGATAGCTGAAAGAAGATGAGTTTTTAAAAGACAAACTGTAATGGGCATCTGATGTCTATGGTTTATGTACTTTAAGTTGTTATTGGGTGCATCACTTTTTTTAATACAGTAGTTTCTTTATAAAGTCTTTAATGTAAAGTTTCAGTTTCTTTGAGTTGATTCATTTTTTATATCTTTTGTAAACAATTTAACCACGCTATAGTCGAAAGACGATTACAGCGCAGGCTTACTGCAGCGTGCAGGCGGTGCGCTCTGTGATAGCTGAGTCCTTAGGAATCAGCTGGTCACAGATTGGAGTAAAGGGCCAATCTCAGCCACCCTTTACCACATGATCAGCTGTGTCCAATGACAGGTGATCACAATGTAAACACAAGCCGGTTATCGGCAATCCTTTCCTCATGCTGACAGCGCGAGGAGAGGAGAAAAGAGTCAACAACCGGTTTGTGTTAAATGGACATCTACACTCATAATCAGGGCACTGATTATCAGTGTCCTAATTAACAGTGCAGTCCAAACAGCGTCCACAAGTGATGCCATTCATTGCCCATCTGTGATGCCAGTCAGTGCCCATCAATGCCTCCTCATCGGTGTCACCTATTAGTGCTCCCTATCAATGCCCATCAGTGCCGCCTATCAGTGCTGCCTATCAGCGCCACCTATCAGTGCCCATCAGTGCCCATCAGTGCCACCTATCAGTGCAGCTTCATCAGTACCTCCTCAGTGCCCACCAGTGCCACCTATCAGTGCCCATCAGTGCCACCTCATCAGAGCTGCCTCATTGTGCCCATCAGTACAGCCTATCAGTGACCATCAGTGCAGTCTCATCAGCGCACATCAGTGAAGGAGAAAAAATACCCGTTTGAAAAATTTATAATAAACTATGAAAAGTGTTTTTTTCTAAATTTTTTGTCTTTTTTCATTTGTTTAGAAAAAAATAAAAAATGCAGTGGTGATTAAATACCACCAAAAGAACGCTCTAATTGTGTGGAAAAAATGATATAAATTTCATATGGGTACAGTGTTGCATGACCGTGCAATTGTCATTCAAAGTGTGACAGTGCTGAAAGCTGAAAATTGGCCGGGCCAGGAAGGCATTAAAAGTGCCCAATAGGCAAGTGGTTAAGAAAGCTTCATTGTAATTTTCTTTCAAGATCAAATCAATATTATCTTGATCCATTGTCGCAGGGCCTTTAAAGGGCGTGGTACCTACTGGTAGGTGCCTACTCTATCTTTTTGGTAATCCGGCACAAGCTAGCACACATCAAAGTAGAAGTCATAGACGTACAGTGTCCTGCTACACTGCGCTTTACCCAAGACTCTTATACCTGTAGCCATGGGGGTGTGAGCCTCCATTATTCACACTGGTGCTATTTAAGGAAACCTGTGGGGTTAAGAAGTTGAGTGAGCTGTGGCTAAAGGAATGGAAGATAGGGCTTTTGGTGAATTCTGGATCAATTGCATAATGAGGCCACTTCTAAACAAGGTAGCATGCTTAACTATCCCTAAGTCCTTTGGAGTCTAAATAGGCTGGACTTCTGAAATAAGGTGTATAGGACCTCCTCAGATAAGCCTAAAGATCAAAGGGCAAACGTCGGATCATGCCTGCAAGGAAAGACATTTTGAGGGAGTACAATATAGGATGCATCCACTTAGTAAGCCTCTAAGTGTTGCAGGATGAGCTTGGACTGAGTGTGCGTGGCTCTGGAGGCTCCCAGTAATATCTCTCGTCTCAACTCAGTAAGAGTTCCCTTCCTCCAACTGAGCTCTACTTCTTTATGAAAAGGCCAGGGTCCCCAGGTCCTGACCTGTTACAGGCAGATCAGTTACCCACAACAAGCATGAGCAAGTTTAATGTCTGGTATGCAATTTTCTAGATCAGTGATTCACTAAGTAACAGGGGGTAGAAAAATATTTTTATATCAAGATGATCCTTTCATTAAAAAAAGCAAAACAAAAAAAAAATATATGGTGAGAAAAAGGGGATTCTCTGTACTCCCCAAGAATGACTTTACAACAATGACACTTTGTGTAAAATTACATAAAAGGGATTTTTATTACATCATGTCTTCCAAAGGGTTTTTTCATTAAAGCCCAACTCCCCCTTCCTTTTCCACCTTCCTCTAACTAACTGCTATTTACTTCCTATGGTCCCTCTTCACAGTGATGTGGACCACTCCTATTGATGGAGACAACACTTCCAGTGGCCGATCCCCTCTCATAAACTCCAGATGCAGGCGAAACCACGGGTGTGATGAGGATACTAGTGCCCTAGAAGATAAATAGTTGGGAAAAATGTCTTGTCCCCAGGGCAAGGAACTAGCTTGGCCATAGCTCCCAACTGTCCCTGATTTGGAACAAAGTTCCTCTGTCCCTTTTTCCTCCTCATTTGTCCCTCATATCTGATCATGTCATGTCTGATCTATATAGTTGTATATAAAATGCACTATTTTATCTTTTAAAAAGTGTTTCCCAGTGCTAAACCTTTTATCCAATTTCTAAATTGCTTCATTTGTAAATTTAAAAAAGCCAGTATAAAGGAATAGTAGTGGTATAAAAAAAGCACTTGTGAGTTTGACCAATCTTTTTTTTGTATAATTCTCCTTTAACCACTTCCCGACCTTGCGCCGTGTTTTCACGGCGGCAGTCGGGATGCTGAGCGCGAATCGCCGTAAATAAGCGGCGATCTGCAATCAGCCACCAGGGGGCGCGCGCACCCACCGCACTCCTGGGGAGTGTGCCCGCGGCTCGGGCGGACCCGTTGTCCGCTGGCGAGCCGCGATGAGCGGCTACAGGGAAAGAACGGGGAACCGCCGATGTAAACACGGCGGTTCCCCGCTCTGTTAGTAGGGGCATGGAAGATCTACTGATCTCTGTCACTGGGATCAGTTAGATCTCTCATGCCCATGTTAGCCCAACCCCCCCACAGTAAGAACACACCCAGGGAACACAGTTAACCCCTAGCTCTCCCCCCCGGTTAACCCCTTCACTGCCAATGACATTTACACAGTAATCAGTGGACATTTAAATTTCTGATCGCTGAATAAATGTCATTGGTCCCAAAAAAGTGTCAAAAATGTCCGACATGTCCGCTGCAATATCGCAGTACCGCTAAAAATCGCAGATCACCACCATTACTAGTAAAAAATTAAATAAAAATAAAAACCCCAGAAATTAATTCTCATCATCCGTAAACGCGGCCACTTTTGCGCAAACCAATCAATAAACGCCGATTGCGATTTTTTTAATCACAAATATGAGGAATTATATAAATCGGCCAAAAACGGTGAAAAAAAATGTTTTTTTATATTTTTTTTTGGATTTGAATTTTAGCAAAAAATAAGAAATTTGGGTTTTTTTGCAAAATGGTTGCTCTTCTTTTGTTTATAGCGGTTATCAGAAATGACGCAGTGGCGATCAAATACCACCAAAAGAAAGCTCAATTTGTGGGAAAAAAATGACGCAAATTTTGTTTGGGTGCAACGTCGCACGACCGCGCAATTGCCAGTTAAAGCAACGCAGCGCTGAATCGCAAAAAGTGCTCTGGTCCTAAAGCTGGAAAACCTTCCGGTTGGTAAGTGGTTAAGGGGGCATTGCAGGGGGTGTGTGTTATGCCTACATAGTTTTGCTAATAAGTGTCCCTCGCTCACATCTCAAAAAGTTGGCAGGTATGGTTTGGCCCATAGAGAAAACTGTGACTTTGAACCATTACACTGTAGGATGGCTTAGGAAGAGCTACACCACATTACCAAAAGTATTGGGATGCCTGCCTTTACACACACTTGAACTTTAATGGCATCCCAGTCTTAGTCTTTATATATATTTGTATAGGGTTTACTATTGAGTTGGCCAGCCCATTGCAGCTATAACAGCTTCAACTCTTCTGGGAAGGCTGTCCACAAGTTTTAGGAGTGCATCTATGGGAATGTTTGACCGTTCTTCCAGAAGTGCATTTGTGGGGTTAGGCACTGATGCGAACGAGAAGGCCTGGCTTGCAGTCTCGTAGTGTTCTATTGGGTTGAGGTTAGGTCTCTGTGTAGGCCAGTCAAGTTCCTCTATCCCAAACTCGCTCATCCATGTCTTTATGGACCTTGCTTTGTACACTGGTGCAAATCATTTGGTGGAGGGGGATTATGATGTGGGTTTGTTTTTCAGGGGTTGGGCTTGGCTCCTTAATTCCAGTGAAGGGAACACGTAAGGCGTCAGCATACCCAGACATTTTGGATAATTTCATGCTCCCAACTTTGTGGGAACAGTTTGGGGATGGCCCCTTCCTGTTCAAACATGACAAGGTCCATAAAGACATGGATGAGCGAGTTTGGGGTAGAGGAACTTGTCTGACCTGCACAGAGTCCTGACTTCAACTAGACAGAACACCTTTGGGATGAATTATAGAGGAGACTGCGAGCCATGCCTTCTCATCCACATCAGTGCCTGACCTCACAAATGCGCTTCTGGAAAAATGGTCAAACATTCCCATACACACACTTCTAAACCTTGTGGACAGCCTTCCCAGAAGAGTTGAAGCTGTTATTGCTGCAAAGGGAGGGCCAACTCAATATTGAACCCATGGACTAAGACTGGGATGCCATTAAAGTTCATGTGCATATAAAGTATAAAGACAGGCACCCCAATACCTTTGGTAATATAGTGTATTTGGAATCAAGACTGAGGAGTTTCTGATGTACAATGCACATTTAAATGTATTTTTTGCCTGGAGTTGGGTTTTAAAATAAAAGTTTAAAAAATTAGATTACAGCACAAGCCAATGCCCAATGATCTCTTTCAAATTGGGAATCTATAATTTTTTATTCTTAATCAGTTAAATATCCTGATGTAAGGCGGAAATGAGTAAATGAATGCATACCGCCAGATG
Organism: Glandirana rugosa; assembly: GCA_018402905.1. Lineage (NCBI taxonomy): Eukaryota > Metazoa > Chordata > Amphibia > Anura > Ranidae > Glandirana > Glandirana rugosa. The sequence continues at coordinate 194,591 of BLSH010031997.1, read as the reverse complement.
AATATACTGAACTGACAAAGGGGACATTTTGATTTTCAAATAAACGAGTAATCCTAAAGTTCTGTTTATTTTATGTGATATTTACAAGATCCTAGTCATCTGTTGAAAAGAAGAAAAAGCAAACAATAAGTTGACAGATGTTTCTACAACTCAATATGCTCTAAACTATATTGATTATTTTCATGCTTGACCATCTGGAAATGGTATGTTTTTAATGCAATAATAAAATAAAACAGACCAATATAGTTGGTCAGCAATGAAAACATACAGTGGAATTGAACTGTATCTGAGCATCACAAGCTGAAAACACTATTTCATTTTTATTTTTCAAAGTAAACTCATCAATTCATGTCTCCATGCTTTATTTTGTTGAGAGATCACTTTGATAAAACCCATCCTAGCATTTCTAGCCACGGTCATCTTGAGTGAGGGCAGATGATTAATTTAGCCTTTACTTCCTAGAATCCATCTGCCCTTAGCTCAGGCATGAAAGCCATCCCACCCCATTAAAGACTCCTGGGCTGTATTACATCAATTTGGCCTAGGCCAGAAACCAGGAAGCAAATGTAAAAAAAAAAACGTTAAAGTAGAACTATGGGTATTTTTGTTTTCATTTTGGTGTTATAACCCCTGTAAGGTTTATTTCTGCCATCTTTGTCCCGTTGGGAAGAGTTACCATCACTTCCTTTCATATAGCCAAACAGAAAGCAGGAGGAACTCACTGCAAATTAAGAGAATCTCCCAGTGTCCCCATTGGAAAATTTCACCTCTATTACTTTTTGTGGACGGCCCAAAATTTGGGATCTTCTTTTACTTTCACTTTCAATGATAATAGTAAACAGGACAAAAAAGAGAGAGTGAGTCTCCTTAATGGGGGCACAGACAGCATTAAAAACGGACAGATATTATAATTAATCCATCTCCACTCTGTTGCCTTTAGTTATACATTAAAAACTAAACATTATAATATGCCTTTGTATCTATTTATTAATGCTAGCAGCATAAGGATTAAAAAAAAGTTAATGCTGATGGAGAGAGTTTAGTTCTGCTTGATTAGATGCTTTAATATTCCCTGCTCTTTCACATACCATATAAAAGGTTTTAAATGGAGTTGTTTTGGGCACCAAAAGAGCCAGTATTAAGACCCAATCCACAATTTTGAATGGGACCAACTGCAATTTATATGCAGGAGACTCAGTGGGGTCTCCTATGAATAGCTGCAGGCAGGAACCCCTATTCAAACCAATGGGAGGCTGACAGCACCCACAGCTAGTCAAGGAAATTTGTGTGTAATCAGTCATTCGGCGATTACCTGCGGCTGATCGGCCCTGGATGCTGACTGGACAGATTGAAGGAAGAAGTATTACTTGGATGAGATCATCTCTCTTTTTTACTTTGTTTTCTCCTCCTATTGGCATGCTCCTTGCACTGCAACACACCTGATTGGCTCCTTGTACTTCTTTTCCCTCCCCCTTCTCTGAGCTCTACTGTACAGTAGATGACTAGAGTCTGATATCAAGTCAAAGTCATGCACTTACATTGCTTGCCTTTAGAAAAAATACATTGCGACACTCCAAGGCCCTGAACATGGATGTAGGAATGACACAAGGTTCACACTAATGCAGAGTGCAGAGCTCCAGAGTATTGTATCTGAGCGGAGAAGACTGGAGTTTTCTCTGGGTTTTGTAATCCAGGATCTGGGTCTGGAGTTTGAAAGCTGCAAAGCGTCTTGGGTGGGACAAAGCCTTCAATCCTGTGTCCATGTCTTATTGGTGAACTGCAGGCTGTGTGAGTGTACAGGTGTGCACACTTGTTATAAGGCTACTTTCACACAGCTCCATTGCAAAAACATGGTAAAAACTCATATGCATTTTTTTCCACGTTGTTACCACATTTTTGGTATGTTTTGCACCTATGAAAAAGCACATGTGACTCAAAGAAATGCACAAAATTTGCAATTGTGTGTGTGTTTTTGCTGCGTTCTTGATGCATTTTTTACTCATTTCAATGGTGAGGTGCAGTTTTTTACCGCACTAATCATGCACCAAAAATGCAGCTTGGACCTGCAACTGACCATTGTGAAGAGTTCCATATAATTTAATGATCATGTGTTTTTCTTCTGTTGTTTTCAACACAAAAAATGGAAAACCCAATCAGTGTGCAAGCAGCCTAAGCAAGGCTTGGGTATAGCTCAGGGCTCCTGCCAGGAGGAAAGAAAGGTGTGTGTTCTTGTCAGTAGACAGAGGTGCTCTACTCAGGAGACAGCACTCTGTGTTGGAGAGATTCCAAGTCTATCAGACTGGGAGAGTTGGGGCAGCTACGTGAGCTGGGAGTCTGATTGAGTCTAGGAGCCAGGACAACTAGGCAGGTCCAGGGAACTGAGGGAATCTGAAAGTCTCAGAGGAGTGAGAGAGCCAAGGGTTTCAGGAGAACCCTTATCTAGGTGCCAGGAGTGGACCCATACAGCAGGGAGCTGTTGCTAAAGGATGAGTGAGTCAGAAGAGAGTTTAGAGAGCCAGGAGAGCTAGTGAGACGGTCTGAGGGACCAGTGACAAGAGAAACGGTGCTGCTAAAGAGATTGTCAGGTGGCTTGTTATTTTTGTAAACCTGTTTTGCTGTGTGAAAATGAAACCCCTGTATGGGCAAGTTGTGTGAACTTTTAGTTTTCATTTAACCAGTTTCTGCCTGGCCTATAGCAGATTGATGGCCAGACAGGACTCTTTTCCTTCTGGGTGGACATCATATGACATCCTCTCGGTCACGTTGCTCATGTGTGCCCGGGGGGGCGTTTAGCGAGGTGCTCAGTGCTGAGCCGTGTTCATTGAATCACCAATCATGGTAAAGATCCAATGTCATTGTCCAAACACAGTTGATCCCTTGTAAACAAATGTTGGTTATCAAATAAATAAGGGAATATTTTGCTGCGCCAAAACCTCAAGCAAACATTAAAAGATAATAATAAAAGCAGCCAGCACAATCATTGATGAACACAATGTAAAAGTCTATATATAAATGGTGCAGCGCTAAAAATGACAATTTTAAATCAATAAAAAATTATATGAGTCCATATAGATAAAGTATCTGATGTTCGTATAAATTCCAGAGGTCCAGGGAGAAAAAAGAGAGAAAGTAGGGAAGCCACCACCGCCACCGCACACACTGTCTCTTACCCCCTAAGGTGGACCCTTATTACAGGGGTCATATGCGTATGATGTAAAAAACACTTTTCACTGGCACCTCTACACACTTCTAATGGATCCACTCCTCTCACCGGACCAACTAAGGTAAACTCCCATTGCTGGTTGCCAAGGGATCTCTCAGGAACAACCTCCAGATCCAGCATTGACTCAGGATGGGGAGGTACCAGCTGTCAGCTTAGATCCAGACTGTTAACACAGCTGAACCTCTGTTTACCTTCTTCTCCCGGTCGCTGCTGAAAAACTGAGTTTTTGCATCAGCCATTACATTCTTGCTGGGTAATTGAAGCTTGACAGAAAAAGTGCCCATCGCGCACTTCTGCATTTTGCCTCAGACAAGAATGTAAAATTCTTCTGATCAGTCAAAATGAGGACTGGCACAATGGAACCTTCGAGGAGATGCCTCCATTCCTTAAGAGCTAAAATGATCGCTATCAACTATCTGTCCCCAATCTCGTAATTGCATTCCGCAGAAGACAATTTCATGGAAAAGTAGCCACGAGGATGCACAGCACTCTCAGAGGTAGGACGTTGAGACAGAAGGGCACCAACTCCAGTCTCAGATGCATCAACCTCAAGAATGAAGGGTAACGTAGGATCGGGATGTGCCAACAACGGAGCTGAAATAAAGGCAGCCTTGAGAGACTCAAAGGCTTTAATGAAATCTGGAGATCAATTCTTTGGGTTACCGTCCTTTCTGGTCATATCAGTCAGGGGTTTGACCAGAGAAGAGAAGTTACGAATACATTTCCAAAAATAATTGGCAAAGCCAAGAAAATGTTGTAGCGGTGTAGACCTATGCATCGAGACCACTGTACAACTGCAGATAGTTTTTCTGGGTCCATCGAAAAACCAGCAGTGGAAATGACATAACCCATAAATTGAACCTGTTCACAATGGAACTCGCACTTCTCCAACTTGCAATACAGTTTATTGTCTCTCAACCTCTGTAGCACATGGGAGACATCTGTGTGGTGGCTCTCTAGGGATTTAGAATATATGAGAATATCGTTAAGATAAAACACCACACATTGCTGCAACATATCTCGGAATACATTGTTGATGAATTCCTGAAAAGCTGCAGGAGGGTTGCAAAGACCAAATGGCATCACAAGGTATTTGTAATGTCCTGTCTTAGTATTAAATGCAGTTTTCCATTCATTGCCCTCCTTGATCCTCACAAGATTGTATGCTCCTCTCAGATCAAGCTTTGTGAAAACCATTGCTCCCTTGAGGCAGTCAAATAACTCCGTAAGCAGTGGAATCGGACACGCGTTCTTAATTGTGATACAATAGAGACCCCTATAATCGATACAAGGTCTCAATGGCAAGTGGAGTGGCAAGAAGCTGCAGCGGAATCGAGTGCTTAGACACAAAGGCACTATCTATGAGTCGATTAGAGCCTGTATCTCGATGGACGACTCAGACCAAGAAAGAGTAACCAGAACTAGGGGCTTATCCTTCTGGATAACTGGGGACGTAATAATGCCACCTAAGGTCTGTCCCCTACAGAACCTCAGGTGCAAGCGTTTATGGCCACAATACAGCCACAATCTCTCCCCCCTCCTACCCATCCTCTCTTCCACAGAGGGACGTGTGAAGCCCAACTGCATGGGTTCTACCCTCCTGGCAGACTCGGTACCAGGAGGCACGTGAGGTGAGGGAGGCAAGTGTGGGACTGCAAAGCTCAAAGCCAAGCATACAGGAAGCTTCCGCAAGCGCTCCTTAAAGGAAGGTCTGGAGTCAATGAGAATGACAAATGTGATCAACTTCTCAAGATCTGTAGGTATGTCTCGGGCTGCTATCTCATCTTTGATGTTATCCGAGAGACCATGAGAAAAAGAAGCCACAAGGGCCTCATTGTTCCAAGCGACCTCTGCTGCCAGAGTACGGAATTTAATGGCGTAATCAGCAACAGTTCTCGTACTCTGTTTGATGGACATGAGGCTCTTGGCAGCAGAAGTGGAGCATGTGGGAAAGTCAAATACCCTTTTTAAGAAAGCCACAAACTCAGGGTAACTCATTTTTGCATCTCCCATAGAGGGTTCGCCTAGGCCAAGGCTCTATCAGAAAGCAGAGAAATAATGAAGTCTACTTTGCTTCTGTCCGTGGGGAACGCCTGGGGCAGCATCTCAAAGTATATCCCAACCTGGTTTAGAAAACCTCTCCATTGAAATGGATCGCCCCCAAATCGCTGGGGAAGACATACCTCTTACAGAGTTAATATTCAAGGCGGGTGCCTGTACTTAGGTTGTAACATAGGTCTGCAACATAGGTTGTACCGAACAGCCACAGTGGGAGGATCCAGGTGAGCAGTGTGAATCAGGAGTGTTTGTAACGCTATGGAAAACTGATCCATGCGGTGATCCTGCTCACTCAACCTGGAAAAAATATTACCACTAGGTGGATTGCCTGCATCTTCTGATTTAATTGCCTTCACCTACTGTTAGGAACCATAAATCAGATGCAGACAGAAAATGCAGTAAAAATCACACCTTTTAACATAATGGTAGAAATGGCACAAATAGTAAATGTAGTCAAAACACAGCCAGAGTTTGGTTACCAAAGTGGGTAGTCAGAGCAAGCCAGTAAATCAGGAAGCCAGAGATCAGCATAGTCAGAAGCAGCAAACAGGAACAGAAACCAGAAGGGACGTCAGCCAGGCAAGTGTTTAACAGGAACACAGCAGAGAAAGTCCAGATATGTTGACCAAGGCGAAGGCACAGAAGAAATTAACCAGGCAGTTTAACCACTTCCCGACCGCCGGACGTCTAAAGACGTTCTTGTCTTTGAGTGGTGATATCTGAATGATGCCGGCACCTACCAGCATCATTCAGGTATCATTTTTTTCCGCCGTAGTAAGTCTATAGTGGTGAGTTTCTGTTCTTGCAGAAATCTGCAGGCCGCCAGCCCTTCACCAATTTGACGGACCAATTAAAGAAGACACGGAAGCGGAACCAGTTGTATAGACCTGAAAGAGACGACACAAGGACAATTTGTGAACGGACCGACTGCAGGGAAGACCAAAGACAAGGACAAACGACGAAGACTGATACGACTAGAGACCGAAGGACTAAATGACCGAACGAGACTGATGGGTGAAACCATTGGTTTGAGACCGACACAAAACTGATGTAAATGATAAACACGGTAA
>BLSH010031997.1:177398-188230 GCA_018402905.1 Glandirana rugosa | reverse complement strand
GATTCCTATTACAGGGGATGTTTACATTCCTTGTAATAGGAATAAAAGTGATCAAAAAAAAAAATTTAAAGAGAAAGTGTAAAAAATAAAAAAAAAAGGTAAAATAAATAATTAAAAAAAAAAAAAAAAATTTAAAGCGCCCCGTCCCCGCGAGCTCGCGCACAGAAGCGAACGCACGCGTTAGTTGCGCCCGCATATGTAAACGTTGTTCAAATCACACATGTGAGGTATCGCCGCGTGCGTTAGAGCAAGAGCAATAATTATAGCCCAAGACCTCCAATGTAACTCTAAACATGTAACCAGTAAAAAATTTTAACGCATCACCTATGGAGATTTTTAAGTACCAAAGTTTGGCGCCATTTCCTGAGTGGGCGCAATTTTAAAGCGTGACATGTTGGGTATCTATTTACTCGGCGTAACATTATCTTTCACAATATACAAACAAATTGGGCTAACTTTACTGTTCTGTTTTTTTTTTTAATTCATAAAACTTTTTTTTCCAAAAAAAACGCATTTGAAAAATTGCTGTGCAAATACCGCGTGACATAAAAAGTTGCAATGACCACCATTTTATTCCCTAAGATCTCTGCTAAAAATATATATATAATGTTTGGGGGTTCTGAGTAATTTTCTAGAAAAAAAACAATGATTATTACATGTAGGAGAGAAATGTCAGAATTGGCCTGGTTGGAAAGTGGTTAAATAGCCAGAAGAGGCTGGCTGGTGAGCAGGAAATTATCACCAGAGGAGTCACTGTGGAATGATGAGTGCTGGCAATTAACCGACAGTTGAGCAACCTGAGCTCTGAGAAGGGAGGGCTGAGCCCAGCCCTGACATTCGCCAGGTTCCTCAGGTTGGTCTCTGCTGGTAGATGCTGTAGAGAGGAGAGACCAATGGCCAAAAATGTCAGGCGAATCACTGTTCTCAGTTCTTAAGAGGTTGAATTGTCTGAACTGCTTGACAGATGATCAGTGTCGGAGCCACAAGCCAAGGTCGATGCAGGAGAAGAGTTTTGTAGTTGGAGGTTACAAGCTAGGGTCAAGGCAGGAGAAGAATTTTGTAGTCGGGGGTCACAAGCAAAGGTCGATTCCAAGTAGCAATAGAGGTAGCTCGAGGCAGTGGATGGAATAATGTGTGGAGCACAATAATCTGTCTATATCATAAACAATACATTTATATGTCTTTTAGGACTGTTTTTTCATCCTATTTTGCATCTCAGTCCTGCTGATCTCTTCCGGCCTCTTTCAGGCCACTTCTTGAGCATCAGATTGCACTCCAGTACCGGCTGCATTTCAAAAGTTTTCTGATGATGCACATAGGGGGATGTCATTATAAAAACTTCCCTGGACGAATGTGACAAGCATTCGCCAATTCTTGATTAATTTCTAATGCTTAATACTGTGATTTCCTATGATCATCAGCTCCAACTAGTGGCCATAATGCAGTATTTTCCAGAAAAAATACAGCATTATGGCTACTAGATGGAGCTCACGATACTAGGAAATCGCTGTATTAAGTGAAATACAGAATGCATGAAGGATGGCCAAATGCCTGTCACATTTGACCTCTTAGCATCTGCACAGTAGCTTGTGGTCTCCATCGGAAGTGCATATGGCTGAGTGACAATGCAACAGCAGTTTAAAGAGAGGAACATGGTGTTGTCACCCTAATACAAGGCGTGCCTGAAGAAGAACCTTCATTGCAGAATCAACCAGTACAATTTTAATGAAGAAATAAAGAACGACTATAAATGTTCAAAAATTAATTAAAAAAAAAAACAGTAAAAAAAGCATGTTAGATAGTGGGTGTGTGCTCCATCGTATTCTTGCTCTTTTATCACTTTAGGGGCCTGCAGGAAATTAGATTGATGTCACCCTATTCGTCACTTGTCGTGTGGGCCTGTTTGGACCCGTTGTCCTTTTCGCTCCTATATCCACCAGTTTTGCAAGCGATGCACAATGTAGCATTGCTTTCATGTAAGCATTCACTTTAGTGCTATGGTATGTATATGCTTGCTGAATATGATTTTTTGCTTTATTTTGAGTATTGTTCTTTTATTATGGATGCTATCTAACCTGCTTTGTTTGTTTTATTTAGTGCAATATACAACCCAAATTGTTCTGAAAAAACAATATCTATAGCAAAATGCATTGACAACCTGGATCTGTAGCAACATTGGGCACCTATTCCCAAGCAATGTAGTGTTTGTACTGTCAGTACCATATATAATAACTTGGGGATAGCCTTAGTCCACTCTAGGGTTGGGTATTGTTTTGCATACGGGTCCCCCTGTTGGGGGTTATGTTTTTATAAAAAATAAAGATGATAATTTATTATGTCTAATAAAATGTTGTTGATTATAAACTGGTGCTTAAAAAGTCCACCATTTTTTTAACATTAAGTTCTTTATTTCTTCTAGAGATTTAAAAAGATTAAAAAAAGCTTTTGGAATGGTGTAACTAAGCTACAGATTATATGCAATGTTGCTGATTTTGTTTACATCTATTTTAATAGATACTTGACTTTATATAGACACATAAAACAGTTAGTATAGAAAGAACCATGAACACAAAGCTGTGAAGGATATCAGGTCAAGGATGCCTGGTTAATGACAGATCCATTTTTATTATCTCCTTGCCGAGTTGGATTTTATTATAACTCTTTGCATTTTTCTCTAAGCTGACCACTTTCTTAATTAGTGTTGTTCACATATTTCCAACAGCAGCTGTCATCAAGTCTATGTGATATACTTTATCATTAGAAAACTTTATCTGAAGGACTTTATTAGAAAATAAAAACACTAAACCAGAGTTCAACTTGATCCTAAAATAAATATAAAGACCTTAAAGCATCACCGAGGATAAAACATAGTTTATAACAACATAATGTGCAGCCTGGCTAAGCATCTTAGCGTATATTACCAACGCATTTCAAGAACCTTGTGAATAATTTAAGCTCGAGGCAAAGCATGTAGTGTAAAATCTCCAGCAAGACTTAAGCCAGCGGTGCATTAATATTCAGAGTTCACATATTTAAACCCTAGAGTATTGCTTGAGATTTAATGGCTGCAGATCATCTTCTTACATGCAACTTTAAGGATGCTGCATAAATTGCTTTAATTTTAATTTTTGGAACAGAGCAAACTGTTAAAAAAATATAGGGTGGCTAGGAGTAAATATACATAAAAAATTGACATATGTGCTGAAGATGGATATACAGTACTGTATGATTTAAATGTAAACCTGCAGTTCTCAAGAAAATTCAAGCGAATCTCAAGACAAAATTTTTGTTTTTTGGGTTTTAATAGAGTGACTAAGGTTTAGACCCGCTGTCCATATTTTATTACTGTCTGCATCCGCGTTGGATAGATTCATCCTCTCTATTTGTCTCAGGGAGCATGGTCACTGAGCAAGGAAGTGAGGGGAAATACAACATTTAAGCATTGTGCCCAAAACAAATGGTAAGCGGAAATCTTCCAATAGGGACATCTGTTCCAATGAAAACTGTCAAAGATGGGAATTCTCTTCACTTTGGAAGATTTTTCCTTTCAAATTCCTGCTGTGTCTCTGGAACAAGAAGTGAAGGAAAAAGTCCCCAATGGTACACACAAAAAAAATAATAATTTGGGCTATAAACAGACTTTAACCCCTTTCTGCCGGCGCTATAGCTGAAAAACGGCTACAGTATAGGCTTACTTTGCCGGGAGGGTGTCCATAGGCGTCCTCCCTTGATCTTGCTGCCCATATGCCCCCTGTGCATTCTGTGATTGCGGAGTCCTTCAGTCCAATCACAGCGGCCCTTTACCACGTGATCAGCTGTGTCCAGTGACAACTGATCACAATGTAAACACAAGCCAGTTATCGGCTCTCCTTTCCTCATGCTGACAGCCTGAGAAGGGGAGAAGAGAGCCAATAACCGGCTTGTGTTAAAGGGACATCTACACTGATAATCAGGGCACTGCTTATCAGTGTCCTGATTATCAGTGCAGTCCCAACAGTGCCCACCAATGCTGCCAATCAGTGTCCACCAGTGCTGCCAATCAGCGCCCAATGCTGCCAATCAGTGTCCATCAATGCTGTCAATCAGTGCCCATCTTTGCCTCCTCATCATTGTCACCTATCAGTACTGTCTATCAAAGCCCATCAGTGCCACCTATCAGTGCTTATCAGTGCCGCCTATCAGTGCTCATCAGTGGCACCTATAAGTGCAGAGTTGTATGGCTGCGCAATTCTCATTCAAAGTGTGACAGCGCTGAAAGCTGGCCTGGGCGGGAAGGGGGAGAAAGTGCCCAGCAGACAAGTGGTTAAAGGGAACACACATTTTCTTTATTATGTTCAGGGTTTTAAAACATAACATTATTAACACTATTTGTTTAGTACAGTAAATATGATATTACTAAATAGGTCATTTGCAGCTCTTTGCATTCAACAGATGACATTCTGGTCTCATCTTTGCACATTTATCTATTTCTAACTGCTCAAAGAAAATGTTATTTATAGAGCTCAATAGTTCAAGCTCACATTTAAACATACAACTAAATGGGATCTCTTCGCTCCTCCCAAGACCTCCTGCTCTCTAGCTCCCTTGTCACCTCATCCCACGCTCTCCTCCAGGACTTCTCCAGAGCCTCTCCCATCCTCTGGAATGCTCTACCCCAATCTGTCCGACTTTCTCCTACTTTGTGCACCGGATCCCTGAAAACTCATCTCTTTAGAGAAGCCTATCTGGCTCCCACCTAACAACTGTACATTTATCTTCTCCATCAGAACATAGCCCACAATTACCTCTTGTATCTCTTGACCTTCCCTCTTAGATTGTAAGCTCTAACGAGCAGGGCCTTCTGATTCTTACTGTATTTAAGTGTGTTGTATTTGTACTGTCTACCCTCAAGTTGTAAAGTGCTGTGTAAACTGTTGGCGCTATATAAATCCTGTATAATAATAATAAATAATAATTTGATGATTTGATGATAGAGAGAAAAATTGATAACAAACAGCTTCTGCTCTCACTTTAGAAAATACAATCGATTCACCAACAATGCAAAAATGGTGAAAAATGTAAGACACCAATCAATTATAATGTTTAAAAAAAACCTTAATACAGTGGGGAAAATAATTATTTGATCCCCTGCATATTTTGTAAATTTGCCCACTTACATAGAAATGAAGGGTCTATAATTTTTATCGCTGGTGTATTTTAAATTATAGAGACAGAATATCAACCTAAAATACAGAAAAAAAAACACATAAAACAAATGCTATAAATTAAGTTGCAGTTCAGTGAGTAAAATAAGTATTTGATCCCCAAGAAAAACATGACTTAGTACTTGGTGGAGGAACCCTTGTTGGCAAGCACAGAGGTGAGATGTTTCTTGTAGTTGGTGACCAGGTTTGCACACATCTCAGGAGGGATTTTGGTGCATTCTTCTTTACAGATCTTCTCTAAATCCTTAAGGTTTCTTGGCTGTCTCTTTTCAACTTGAAGTTTCAGCTCCCGCCATACATTTTCTATAGGATTAAGGTCTAGACTAACTAGGCCACTCCATGACCTTAATGTTCTTCTTCTTGAGCCAATCCTTTGTTGCCTTGCTGGTATATTTTGGGTCATTGTCATTCTGGAAGACCCATCCATGACCCATCTTCAGTTTTCTGGCTGAGGGAAGAAGGTTCTCATCCAAGCTTTTACAATACATGGTCCTGTCCTTTGGTCCCTTAATGCGGCAAATTAGGCCTGTACTTTTAGCAGAGAAAGATCCCCAAAGCATAATGGTTCCACCTTTGTGCTTGACTGTAGGGATGGTGTTCTTAGGGTCATAGTCAGCTTTTTTCTTCCTCCAAACACAGCAAGTCAAGTTAATGCCAAAGAGTTCAATTTTGGTCTCATCTGATCACAGCACTTTATCCCAACCCTTCTCTGAATCATTTCGATTTTCCCCACTGTAAATACATAACGAAATGTGTCAGAAAAAGTGTCACAATAGTGACTCTATACATTCAGTTATTACTAAATTACACAAGTTTTTTTTTTGTCATTCCTCTTTGGTTTTGCACAAATGACATGGTGCACCTATGCAAATCATCTCTTTATGCTCCTGTGGCAAACGGTAAATCCAAAACTAACATGTGTGGCACGGACCCACCCCAAAGCATGTATTTGCACCTGTATACATTAATGCAAAGTATGGCACATATGGCTCTGTGGAGTAGGATGTGGGGAACACCCAACTGTTTGTTAGATACTCTAAGGGGACCAGGCTTAAGCATGGTACACACTATTGTTTTTTTTTTCGTTCAACACAGTGGGCTGAACGAGCAAAAATGGAGGAGTTTGGGAGGAGCTTGCTGTACTAACTATCCGATGTTAGTACAACGATCTCCCCCGCTAAGCTATTGTGTTCTGATAGGGGGACTCCCCCCCCCACCAGAACACAGCAGTCAACGCTCGTAGCCATTGGCTTAGAGCACTGATTGGATGGCGATTAGCAGATGTTTTTCTGGCATGCCCCTTCAACAGAAGCTGGAGTCACTAACTAAAAAGGTCAGTTCCTAACTAGCATAATGCCCTCCAATGGGTACCTCAAAACAAATACTGTAGGTACATACCTCCCAGCTTTTTGAGATGGGAACAATGGACACCTATTAGCAAAAGTATGTAGGCATAGTACACACACTACCTGCCACACCCCCTTAAAGGAGAATTATACAAAAAAAAATGATTAGTTAAACCCCCAAGTGTTTTTATTTACTACCACTATTCCTTTATACTGGCTTTTGAAATTTACAAATGCAGCAATTTATAAATTGGGTGAAAGGTTTAGCACTCGGAAATACTTTTTGAAAGATAAAAAATGCATTTTGTATACAACTATATAGATCAGACCAAAATGAGGGACATATGAGGAGGATTTTTTCAAATCAGGGACAGTCTCGTGAAATCAGAGACAGTTGGGCGCTATGTAGTGTGACGTTATGCGAGGCGCCATAAGAGACGGGCAATACTTCTCACCTCGCATGTGAACACTTTGAGGCAACTAGCGAGAGTCCGACCCAGGATTTGCCAGCCACTGTGGCAGAGCTGGGTCCGGCCCGGACTTTCTGGTCCACTCAAACCCCTCCACCTGCATTTAATGACCAGGAAGAGAGCAGAGGAGAGCTCTATCCTGGATCTCAGAGTGAGCTCTGTGTGCTAATTTGGACTTAAAGATCAAGGTTTGTACTGTGCTTATGTTTTGTGGGTATCGGGGACAGCCCCAAACTGTGTAGAGAGGAACCCGATTGTTTAGTTTAGCGCCAGATGGAGAGGTTTTGTTTTCTGTTTTTAAGTGTTTTGATCTCGCAAACCTGTGATAATAAACCTGGCAAGCCGCCAGATTTTAAATAAACTGACCTCCATGCAGAATATTTTTCTCTGAAAAGTGATCCCCACAAGCTAATCTCCCACACGTGGTGGAGTTCAGCGAGGCAGCTTTCAAAGATGGAGGAAATGTTGAAGGCCCTGCTGCAAACCAATGCAGCCTAACGGGAAACCAACCGCCAAGTCGCAGAAGCCACTGCAGCACAACAGGCGACTGTACAAGAGACTATTGCAGCTCAGCGAGAGGTAGCAGAGGCCCTGCTGGAGTTAAAAAAGGGGCCCACACCTTCTGTGGCAGTGAAACCAAAATTGGTGTGCGCCTCCTACCATCTATAGAAGATTAAACCGGCAGATGATGTAGAGGTGTACCTCACAACTTTCGAGAGAGTCTCCGACCGCAAAGGCTGGCCGAAGGAGCAGTGGGCAGGGCTGTTGGCCCCATTTTTGACAGGTGAGCCCCAAAAGGCCTACTTTGATCTGGAAACAGATAAGGCCCAGGACTATGAGACTCTAAAGGCAGAGATACTCGCACGCCTGGGGGTCACCATGGCCCAACGTGTGCATTAGTGGACCTGCCGCACCAACAAGCCAGCCCATTCGCAGATGTTCGACCTAGTTCACCTTACCAGGAAATGGCTACAGCTGGAGACTTTTCCAGGTCCCCAGATTGTGGAGCTCGTGGTCATGGACCACTATCTACGGGCGCTACCTGCTGCTTTGAAGAAAAGGATGAGCCATGGGTACCCCAAAACTGCAAGCCAACTGGTGGATCTCGTGGAGAGATACATGGCTGCTGAGGACTTGTTGTGCCCATCTGCGCCCCACTCCAATGTGTCTAGAGGTGAAAGATCGCCCGGCGGACACGGTAAGACTGTTCCAGGGTTCAGGGGCGTGGGGAAATTTGATAAGACTGATACGGCTAAAGAGACTGGGGGCTCTAGACCTGGAGACTGGCCAAAGAAGCCAGGAATGTCTCGGGGACCTTTGAGAGGACTGGGTATAGAACACATACAGTGCTACCGATGCCATGCCTTGGGCCATATTGCTGCCAGTTTCCCCCTGCATGATGAACCCATGCAATGCGATTATACTTATGTGAATAGACGCCTTTCTCTTTTTGCACAGGTCGCATATATAGCATCATGTTCAAGTCACATGGAGAACCAAATGTGTCATTTTTGTAGATGGGAGACCAGTCACTGCACTGCTTGACTCGGGTAGTGTGGTGACATTGGTAAAAAGCAATTGTGTAGATCCTGCAAGGTTACACCCTAGCATTGTCTGAGTTATTTGCATTCATGGAGACACACTCGCGACTACCAGAGGGGGGTGGTTGAGATTGACACCCCTTGCGGTAGTGTGACTCATTCAGTGGGGATGGTATCTTCACTACTTTATGACGCCTTAGTGGGCAGGGATCTTCCCCATTTTTGGAGGTTATGGGAAGGCACAGGGAGTCTGGAGGGTAGAGGTCCCCCTGCTGCGGAAGCACGGCACCTCTTGCCAGACCCATTTTGCCAAATGGAAGAGGAAACTGGTAGCAGGACCAAGGAGGGAGGAGACCCTCTTCCTTTTCCTGTACTGGCTGGGGAGCCAGAGGAGCTGGAAGATAGCTCACAGTGGGGGCTAATGGCCCAGACAATGTCTCTGACCCTGACGGTGAGAGTGAACCAAATGTAGTACCTGAATTAGAGGTCCGGAGAGAGGACTTCTGTACAGAACAACTACGGGATGTCACTCTCTTTAGAGCCAGAGAAAACGTGAAGGTGATGGATGGGAACCTGTGGACCCTAATTGGGGGGTGTCTTTTCCCTACATGACGCTTAAAAATAATTTGTTGCATCAGGTGGTGAAACGTGGGGAGGACAAAGTGGAACAGCTAGTGCTTCCCAAACCCTTCCGCAAAATGGTGCTAGATCTGACCCATGGGCATGTAATGGGGGGACATCTGGGTATTGAGAAAACCAGGGAGAGAATAACCCAGAGATTCTTCTGGCCTGGGTTGTATGCAGATGTCAAAGAATACTGTGAATCAAGCCCTGAGTGTCAAATGACGGCCATCACCCCATTTTCGCAGTCCCCTTGTCCCCCTTCCCATAATTGAAGTGCCATTTGAGCGAATTAGCATGGATCTCGTGGGACTGGTGATCCTGTGACCTGCTATCCGGAGGCCATACCCTTGCGGAATACCTCTGCTAAGACTATCGCCAAGGAGCTGGTCCAGGTGTTTAGTCGGGTGGGGATCCCGAAATAAATCTTGACCATGGTAATCTTGGATCAGGGTACCTCGTTCATGTCCAGGGTGACCAGAGAATTGTGCAAGTTGTACACAATCTCTCATCTTCGTACCTCTGTTTACCAATAAATACCAATAAATTCTCCACAGGATGTGGGAACCTTGCAAGAAGACCTGACTAAATTAATGGGGTAGGCAGACAAGTGGCAAATGAGATTTAACGTAGAAAAATGTAAGATAATGCATTTGGGTACCAAGAACATGAAAGCAAACTACTCACTAAGGGGAGAGCCTCTGGGGGAATCTAGGATGGAAAAAGACCTAGGGGTCCTAGTAGAGAACAGGCTCAGCAGTGGCATGCAATGCCAAGCTGCTGCAAGCAAAGCTAACAAAGTGTTGGCATGCATCAAGAAAGGGATCAACTCCAGGGATAAATCAATAATTCTCCCACTATACTCACTCTGGTGAGGCCGCACCTGGAATATGCGGTCCAGTTCTGTGCACCAGTCCTCAGGAAGGATGTCCTGGTATTGGAAAGGGTTCAGAGAAGGGCAACAAAGCTAATTAAGGGATTGGAGGACACTAGTTATGAGGAAAGAGTACAAGCACTGAACTTATTCTCTCTGGAGAAGAGATGCTTGAGAGGGGATATGATTTTAATGTACAAATATTGTACTGGTGACCCCACAATAGGTACAAAGCTATTCCATGCAAGGGAGTACACAAAGACACGCAGCCATTCACTAAAAATAGAAGAAAGGCGGTTTAACCTTAAAAAGCGCAGACTTCCGGTTCCGGCGCCTGATGAGGAGGGAGTGAAGAGCAACAGCTCCGGACCTCATCTGCATATAAAGCCGTTTCCAAGCCGAATCAGACGACCACCGGACCCCAGTCCCTTGCTTCCAAGCAACGTCCTAATAAGAGGCTTGCTTCCAAGCAACGTCCTAATAAGAGGCTTGCTTCCAAGCAACGTCGTTACAAGAGGCTTGCTTCTAAGCCACGGCGCCACAGCCCAGCCCTCCAGCCGGGGTACCGCCCGGGCGGCACCTCGTGTTTAAACAGGTAGCGGCCACCGTCGGACCTACTAGTGACCTACGGCCCCCACGCCTGACCCCAGGCCACCAGCAGACTAAGCCGAACCTTTGCCGAAATATACGTCTACTCCAGGCCTCGACAACGAGAAGTGAGGGAGGAGTAGTCCGCGGCCTTGGCCTTCAGACGCGAAAAATTCCAATTTGGCGGA
>BLSH010031997.1:160368-173419 GCA_018402905.1 Glandirana rugosa | reverse complement strand
AAGCACAAGTTATGGGAATGTCCCACTATCTCGACCTTCTGGACACAAGTGGAAAAGCTAGCCAACCGTGTCTCAGGTTACTCCCCCTGTAAAGACCCTCTCCCGCTAATTTTTGGATTCATGGACCAATCTCTCCCGGCACCTAGGACCTGGAACAAAACCGTTCTCAATAAACATAGACACTGGCTTACCTACTGCTTTATGGTCGCAAGAAGGACTATTCTTCAACAATGGACCTCAAAGACCCCCCCCAATGTATCTATGGTAGTATCCCAGTTGTTGGGCCTCTATCACAAAGAACTACTGGATATCACCTTGAATGGAGGCTCCAGGCCCAAATTCAACAGAATCTGGGGTGCCTTTACCGAGATTTTTGGTGAAACCCCACCAGCATCTGCGCACCATCCACCCACAACCTCAACCCCATTCACAACTGTGGACTTGGGCATAGCTTCAAGTAGTATTCCTTACCTGGATCCTCTCTTACAATCGCCCCGTACCCCCCTTCTCAGAACCTAAGGAAGCCTTCACGGAACTGGGTTTCTCTTATTCTTCCTCCCCGATGGTCTAGGAAATTCTGTACCTGCTAGTACTACCTAATGCCTGCAAGCAGGTATTTTGAAGTTTGACTTAATGTTTAGTAATCGGAATGTGGTATCATTAGTCTCAGTTGTTAACGATTCCAGAGCTGACAGTGGTCCCCCCCCTCCCCCCCCTCCCCCCCTCTTTTCCGTTACTTCTTATCCCTCATTTCCCTTCCCTCCCTCCCTCCCTCTTCTGCCCTTGTACTACCCCCCCCCCTCCTCCCAGCCTGAACGACAAATTGTTCACTGTAACTGCATATGTGTCCACAGCATGTTGTTCTTGATACTTTGTCAATGCAATGTAATGGTTTTACTATTTCCTGTACTGAATTAAACCCTTAATAAAACGTATTTGAAAAAAAAAAAAAAAAAAAAAAAAGCGCAGAGGTTTCTTTACGGAAAGAGCATTGAGGATGTGGAATTCTCTTCCACAAGCAGTAGTCTCTGCTGGGAGTATAGATAATTTCAAAAAACTATTAGATGGACACCTAAGGGACCACAACATTGAGGGATATACAATGTAATACTGACATAAAAAACACACACATAGGTTGGACTTGATGGACTTATGTCTTTTTTCAACCTCTCTGTCTATTTAACTATAACCACCCCCAAACTGACGGTCTGGTGGAAAGGTTTAACAAGACCCTCAAGAGTATGCTTAAAAAGGTGGTGGATAAAGACGGGAGAAATTGGAATTTTTTTCTGCCGTACATCATGTTTGCCATATGAGAGGTTCCGCAGGCGTCTACGGGGTATTCCCCCTTTGAACTCTTGTATGGTAGACATCCCAGGGGGCTGCTAGATATCACAAAAGAGAAATGAGAAGGAGAGGCCACCCCATATAGAAGCATCATAGAGCATGTCTCCGCAATGCAGGATTGAATCGCAGCTGTCTTGCCCCTTGTACAAGAGCATATGGAGCAAGCCCAAGAAGCCCAGAGAAGGGTTTATAATCGGGGTGCCAAAACCTGAACTTTCAACCCCGGAGACAGAGTACTGGTGCTAGTCCCCACGGTTGAAAGTAAATTCATGGCAAAGTGGCAGGGTTCAGATTAGGGAAAGGGTAAGGGAAGTAAACAACAAAGTTTACCAGCCTGGGAAAAGGAAACTGGAGCAGATTTACCATGTTAATCTCCTAAAACCATGGAAGGACAGAGAGAGTTTATTGGCAGTTCCCATAAGGACAGGTTACCCCTGACCCCAGATGTCCCCATAACCGAGTCCTTGTCACTGACACAACAAAACGACGTTAAGGAATTTGTCAGTAAAAATAGAGACTTTTTCTCTACCCGGACTGATCACTGTACTACAACATGACAAGATCACGGAACCAGGGGTCCGTGTAAATGTAAAACCCTACCAAATACCTGAGGCTAGACTAGAGGCGGTGATGAGAGAAATAAAAACCATGTTGGACGTGATAGAGGCGTCCCACAGCGCCTGGTCGAGCCCTATAATGCTGGTCCCAAAGCCCGATGGCACTGTCCGGTTCTGTAACAATTTCAGGAAACTGTATAACATGTCTAAGTTTGACGCATACCTGATGCTGCGGGTTGACAAACTTGTGGACAGGTTGGGAAGTGCCCGGTACATAACAACCCTAGACTTAACTAAGGGATACTGGCAGATCCCTCTAACGGAGTCGGCAAAGGCAAAAAACGGTCTTTTCTACCCCCGAGGTGTCCTTCCAATACAAGTGAATGCCGTTTGGTCTGCATGGGGCCACTACATCCTTCCAGAGGATGATGGACAAAACCTTGAGGCCACATCGGCCCTATGCAGTGGCCTATCTGGATGATGTGGTCATGCACAGCCCAGATTGGGAATCACATCTAACCCGGGTGCAGGCAGTGGTAGATTCACTGAGGGTAGCAGGTTTAACAGCCAGCTACCTTCTGCGAAGGTCTTTCAGGCTAGTCACCGACCATGCCCCCCTTAAGCGGATGTGTGACAACCGGGAGAAAAATAGCCGGGTGACTAGGTGGTTCCTGGCCCTACAGCCGTTTAAATTCTCAGTGGAACAACGGGCCGGAAGGCTCCAAAATGATGCAGATGGCCTTTCCCGGGCCCACTGCATGGTCGGGGCAGTTTCTCTGCCCCAGGGGCTTGAGCAGAGGGGGGGATATGTGGCCTTATGGTAGGCGCCATAATGGACGGGCAATAATTGTCGCCTCATATGCGATCACTTTGAGGCAACTAGCGAGAGTCTGACCCGAGTTTTGCCATCGTGGCAGAGCTGGT
This sequence comes from Glandirana rugosa, assembly GCA_018402905.1. Classification (NCBI taxonomy): domain Eukaryota; kingdom Metazoa; phylum Chordata; class Amphibia; order Anura; family Ranidae; genus Glandirana; species Glandirana rugosa. The sequence continues at coordinate 170,591 of BLSH010031997.1, read as the reverse complement.
TCCGGCCTGGACTTTCTGGTCCATTCAAACCCCTCTCCACCTGCATTTAATGACCAGGAAGAGAGCAGATGTGAACTCTATCCTGGATCTCAGAGGGAGAAAACTAAGTGAGCTTTGTGTGCTAATTTGGACTCAAAGATCAAGGTTTGCACTGTGCTTATGTTTTGTGGATGTCGGGGACAGCCCCACACTGTATAGAGAGGAACCTAATTGTTTAGTTAGCGCCGGACGGCAAGGTTTTGTTTTCTGTTTTTATGTGTTTTGAGCTTGTAAACCTGTAATAATAAACCTGGCAAGCTGACAGATTTTAAAGAAACTGACCTGCATGCTGAATATTTTCCTCTGAAAAGTGATCCCCACAAGCTAATCTCCCACAGTAGGTAGCACTTTTTTTGTTCCTTTTTAGTGTTCTGTCAGGCACTGTAAATTATACAAAGGAAGTAAATGTTACACAAATATCAAAATGCTGCTTTCCTTCCTAGTGCTTCCATTGTGAACTGTAAAGAGATACAACTGGAGAGGCATATTTTATTTATTTGCTAGTTTACCTCACACAAGGACAGAGAACTGAGTCACACCAACAGAAGGCAAAGCTTGCTGTCAGTGAATTATCTGACAATATTTGGCTCACGTTTACATAAAAAGACACCCTTCTGGACTAAACAAATGTTAAAAGGAATGAAGCATCTGAAATGTGAATATTACACCAGATGCACATATCCCTCAAATGAAGTGTTAGTAACTGTGATATGAAAGCACATCTATCTGTATTATAATGTACATTCAACAGCATTTGTTGCAAATCAGGAACTTGATATGATGAGTAAATTTTAAAGTGGTTGTCAACTCGTGAAAACCACTTTAACCTACAGGTATGCCTATAATAAGGCTTACCTGTAGGTGCCCTGCATATCTCCCAAACCTGCACGGTTCAGGAGATATGCAGTGTATTAAATGTGCTGATGTCATTTCGGCACATGCGCAGTGAAGGAGCCTCCGTTCCGTTTCTTCACTGTGATCGCGCCGTGACTGGCGGCTCCCGCGTGACTGCGCGGGAGTGACGTCACGCGACTACGGCCAGTCACAGAGCCAGAGCCGCGGCCCCGGAAAGAAGAGGGGCAGAAGATGGATGCTGCCAGCACAGGGGACTGCACTGGACGTTGCAGGCTTCATTTCCAGGTAAGTGACATATGTGACGATGCATAGTAGCCCATTATGCATCTACTTTACAGGGGAATACAGAGGAAGTAAACCCCATGTGGGTTTACTTCCTCTTTAAATTTTATTTTATGATAAAATATATAGAGACGGCTCATAGGTAGGCGGTCTACTAGAACATGGATGGTTGCACACTGCCACACTGCATTATGTTTTATGCATCTGGTTTCCCTTGTGTGAGGAGAGCACCCTTCAAGTGTCTTGAAGCAACACTTCCAATTATGGCACCAGTCCTCAAACTATGGGTGGTTATGGCCCACTGCTTCAATAAGCATATCAATCCAAACCACTTCAGGTGGGTCTTGCTCACAATAAACGTGGTTGCGTAGTCAGCTTTTTGCTGTTTAACAATAGTCCAAAGAATATGGGTGAGTCACAACCAGGGTATATTGCTTAAATCATTTTATTGAGTTAAAAGTGGTACAAATGGATAAGCTCTCTTATGAGCTTGAAACCTCTTATGAGTTTCATGCTAAAATGTGCTTAATTGTATAGTGATCTCCTCTTCATTTTTTTAAATCTGTTTATTGGTTTTCTTGTGCATAGTACAAAAAAGCACAGAACTATACACAGGTATGTAAACAATTAACATTAACTGTTAATAAGGCACATAAAGAGAGAAAATATGTCAAAGGTGTAAAACAGAGTCAAATTACACATCAATATAACCGATGATGAGGTATATCCCTTCATGATGCAGGGACACTAGTAGAATCAAAGAGACCTATGTGTACATATAAATGATATAGAGAATTCACAAACAGGCCGGGTTTCTTGTCCGGGCAAGACTGTAAGTGAACCATCATAAACGACAGGCACTGTGTAATGTATTTAGTCATTTTATAGTGGTCACGAACCACATAACTAGAGTTCCCAAAATCTGGTCAATACAGTAAGTAAACCAGAATGAAAAGATAGAAGACAAGCGCAAACAAGAGGGGAGGGGGGGAGTTAAAGGTAGTCAGGGCTGCACCGTCCCAGACCTTATGCATCCATAGACAAGTATTGTATCCAGGGTTGCCATGTTTTATCAAATTTAGCTAGGTTGCTATAGAGACTGCAGGTCATCTTATCATTAATCATGATCCAGTTTATGACTGTTTTATATAGTTAAACGTTACTACTGACTGGTTCCAACAACATGCAGTGGCTATCCTAACGGCCAGGATCATGTATGAAATCAAGTGTATGGTGTGTTTAGAAAGACCCTAATCAAATTTCTGAAAGAGAGCAATCTCCGGGGATCAAACAAGATTCATATCTGTAACTGAACGGATACAATTAAACACTCTGATCCAAAACCTGATCACCTTGGGACACTGCCACCATCCTTCTTCACTTTTAACTCAAATCTCAAAATCAGTTCCTGATTTAAAAGTAATCTTAGAAAGGAGCTTAAATTTGTTTGGTTCTGTACTCTGCCTCTCAACCCCAAGAACAGTCTCAGCCCCTCTGGCACACCTGACAATAGTGTAAGTGCAAGGACCAATGAAAAACACACACATTATGATAAAACACAGAATTGTCTTTAATAAAAGGCTTCTGTGGAAAGGTAACAGACATTGCTCTTCAGTTATTTCACTGGAAAATATATTGTTACTAACTGAGAATCCAGAGCAATATAACTCAATATTATAGTAAGGCTGCTTTCAGGGGATTCCACAACTGCGAATAATCGCAAGAGCAGAGGCGAAACCTCTAGTAGCAATAAATCACAATATGGCAGCCAGTATGGTTACCTCTACTAAATTTGCTCTATGAGTCCAGGCAAGAGGAAAGCAGAGGAATGACCTTCTGTTATATCAGATCTTTCTCTTCTGTCCCCTGACACCACAGGCCCAACTATAAACACTGCACCCAATTCAGTGATCAGTGGCGTAGCTCCCAAGTCAGACTACCCCGCACATACACTACATATACAGAGCCCTGAGTATGTGTGTGCGTGCCAATATGGTGCCAGTAATTTCAGTCCCTTGGAAGAAAAATGAGGCATTGGATATTCAGCTAGCCACTTTGGTTGGTGCACTTAGAACTCCTGCTTGGTAAAGTGTGACTGTGGTATGCTGACAGTATCCAGATAGCAAGGCGGAAATTGTGACTGACGTGAGACCCAGGTTCTGGCAAGTGTGGGCAAAAGTTGAGTAACTCTGTCTATATGCAGTATTCTCATTTCCTGCTAATGGGCATGTGCCCTATCGCCAATCCTGCGGTCTAGGACCAAACAAACGCCCTGGAACTGGCAGGCTCTTCTGGTAACCCGACTGGCCATCTCACACTGAAACGCTTCACGCCGTCGGTGCAGGTGCGCCTGGATATGCATCTGGGATCCCCTCTCAGGCTGGATGTCCCCGACCGGCCGTGGATGGCTGAAAAGAAGCGGTGGACTGACCCAGGAGGCAACACCTCTCCCCCCTCAGGAGAGCCTGTGTCAATCCTGGCGGCAGCTGGAGCAAGATACGCGACCCACCTGCTACACTGAAAGGGTAGTTGATGCTTAATAGACTTCCAGCAGAGGTAGTGAGTCAGCCAACAGTAAGTGGCTTCAAACATGCCTGGGACAAATATAGACCTATACTCAGACAAAAGTGAACAAAAAAACATAAAAAATACAAAAACATGTAAAAAAAAAAGCAGACCACTTAGTCTTTTTTCTGCAATCACTTTTCTATGTTTCTATGTTTCAACCACCATAATGCATGGACCACTAGTACCTGTTAATGATTAATGAGATCAATTTAATAAAATATATATATATATATTAGTGAGACCACAATAAATCCTAAAATTTACACAAAGAACAATAATATAACATAATAATAATAAAATAATAATTAACATTATATAAGGATGTGGGCTGGACAAAAAACATAGTCATGGTTATTCACAGTTATATTCAGGTACTGGTCATAAACCATAAACAACACACTAAACTGCAGGAAAAGCACCATAAAAAGAAACCATAACAATAAGTACACAAAGAAAAATAATCAAATGAATCAAGGAAATAAAACATCAAGGAAACAAGATAGCAAAGAAAAATAAGACTCAGTAAATATCACCAACCACATTATGATCGTAACAAAATACTTTAATACAGGTTTGAACAACTATGGCCCACTGCTTGCCGTTTATCAGCACTTCACAAAAAAATTGTGATGGTCACCATCACTTATTAGCTTCTATGCAAATAAAGTAGATAAATGTGTCGCTTGCTGTATTTTGTGATTTTAAATTATTTGTAGAGAATATCCTGCTTTTCTATCAAAGCAGAAAACATAAAAAGAACTTCTTAATAAAAGTATAGAAACTATCGAGCCCTGTATTGACTAATTTGACTGCCGGGCCCTTGGAACAAACACAGTTATGAAGAAGTGACATTTTCTTGATAAATGAAGCCATACATTTTGCTCAGGGTAATTTTAAAACAATGATTTCCTTTTCCATGAGGAAATCATATGAGTAATTAACATTTTGAAGCTGAATTGTTGAATGGTTTGTCTTGTGTTTCTTAATTGAGTTTCTTTGTGGCTGCTATGTAGTTTTTCTTCTCCATTCTTTACCTCGCTGGTGAAAGACAGATAAACTTTCCCTAAATGTCAGTGGAGTGAAATTGCATCATTTCTCGCTTCCGATAAGAATAATTCACTCTTTCACGTTGACTTTCTTTAAATTTGATTGCTGTTGGAGTTAAAATGTGCTGAACTAGTAAATCATTTAAGAGCGCTCATACTTATTTTGCATACTTGATTATTTGCCTTCAGAAATAGCAACTCCAAGTAGGAAGTTATTATGAGGTAATCAAACCATGATTGCAAGTGATTAAGATCTGCTAAATGGACAAGCTTCCAGCATTTATCACTCTTTGTAAAGTTTGAAATACTTCCTCCTAAGGTTTATTGTTAAAGTCTTGGATTTGTCTCTGTGATGCAGTCAATGTAGCCTCAAGGGCTTATGACAGTTCTGTTCTTTCAATCCTTTAGAACACCTTAAAGTTTAACAGTACTTTCACTAAAAGTTATGCATTTGTACTTTTCTCATCAGCTCCTACAAAATGCCAAAAGGAAAAGAATACTAGCAATACTGCCTGAAACCTCCTGACTTTGGGGAAAACAGACATCCCTGGAAGTAAGTTGCTTATTCAGCTAAATGTAGAATATTAAGAGCCTGTCTTCAGACAGTTCCTTCTAGTGGTGGCCTCAGCCCAACTTCAGCTTTTCTAAAAGTTTATAAAATCATTTGGCCCAGACCTGAAAAAAATAGAAAATGCCGCTTTCACTGCAACGCCCATCCATTTCTGTAGCATTGTCTACCAAAGAGACCCTGTTCTGTCTTATGGTTGCCCTATCAGTCAGGTGTTGAAAAATGGAAAATGATAAATGGCTTTCAAAATTGTTTACAAATAAATATGTGCAAACTGTGGCGTGCATTTGTCTGATACCCCTAATTAAATCTAATGGAAACAATTGCCTTCAGAAGTCACCTAATTACTAAATAGAGTCCACCTGTGTGTAATTTAATCTCAGTATGAATACAGCTGTTCTGTGAAGCCCCCAGAGGTTTTCTAGAGAACTTTAGTGAACAAACAGCATAATGAAGGCCAATGAACACACCAGACAGGTCAGGGACAAAGTTGTGGAGAAGTTAAAAGCAGGGTTAGGTTATAAAAAATTATCCCAAGCTTTGAATATCTCACGGAGCACTGTTCAATCCATCCTCCAAAAATGGAAAGAGTTTGGCACAACTGCAAACCTACCAAGACATGGCCGTCCACCTAAACTGACAGGCCAGGCAAGGAGAGCATTAATCAGGAAAGCAGCCGAGAGGCCCATGGTAACTCTGGAGAAGCTGCAGAGATCCACAGCTCAGGTTGGAGAATCTGCCCACAGGACAACTATTAGTCGTGCACTCCACAAATCTGGCCTTTATGGAAGGGTAGCAAGAAGAAAGCCATTGTTGAAAGAAAGCCATAAGGGTCCTGTTTGCAGTTTGCAAGAAGCCATGTGGGGGACACAGCAAACATGTGGAAGAAGGTGCTCTGGTCAGATGAGACTGAAATTGAACTTTTTGGCCTAAAAGAAAAACACTATGGGGTTGATTTACTAGAGCTTGAAAGTGCAAACTTTTGTGCAGCTCCACACAGAAACCAATCAGCTTCAAGGTTTTATTGTCAAAGCTTGATTGAACAAGCTGAGGTTAGTAGCCGATTGGCTAGCATGCAAAGCTGCACCAGTTTTTGCACTCTCCAGCTTTAGTAAATCAACCCCTATGTGTGGTGGAAAACGAACACTGCACGTAACCCTGAACACACCATCCCTACCGTGAAACATGGTGGTGGCAGCATCATGTGTTGGTATGCTTTTCTTTAGCAGGGGCAGGGAAGCTGGTCAGAGTTGATGGAAAGATGGATGGAACCAAATACAATGCAATCTTACAAGAAAACCTGTTAGAGTCTGCAAAAGACTTGAGACTGGGCAGAGGTTCACCTTACAGCAGGACAATGACCCTAAACATACAGCCAGAGCAACAATGGAGTGGTTTAGATCAAAGCATATTCATGTGTTAGAATGGTCCAGTCAAAGTCCAGACCTAAATCTAATTGAGAATCAGGGGCAAGACTTGAAAATTGTTGTTCACAGACGCTCTCCATCCAGTCTGACAGAGCTTGAGCGATTTTGCAAAGAATAATGGGCAAAAATGTCACTCTCTAGGTGTGCAAAGCTGGTAGAAACTTTCCCAAAAAGACATGCAGTTGTAATTGCAGCAAAAGGTGATTCTACAAAGTATTGACGAGGGGAGGGCTGAATACAAATGCAAGCCACACTTTTCACATATTTATTTGTAAAAAAAATAATTGAAGTTTGCTTCCGAGGCTGTGTAGATCGAGGCACCCACCTACATATATGGTGGACCTGTGATGTGGTCTCTAAATTTTGGGTTGAAATCTTTGAGTTGATCTCTAAAACTACCGAAACAACTCTAGACCCTACTCCAGAAACAGCACTTTTAAACAAGAAACCCCCTGACCTCAGCAAATATAAATTTAAATTACTATTGCAGATCACCACAGCAGCTAAACAGACAATAGCTAAAGCTTGGAAAACTCCCCACCTGTTAGTTGCTGAAACCAAACATAGAGTATCCACAGCCATGATCCATGCTAAAATTTAAGCAACTGCCCTGAATACCATACATAAATTTGAACGCATCTGGTCCCCGTGGCTGAAACACCAATTCCCAGCTGATTTTGATACCACCCTTCTAAACCCATAATAATAGAAACCCTTCTCTCAGTCATACATCAGTCTATAAGCTACTAATCTACCAATGGTCTCCTGGCAAGGAAACCTCCTTTCTCAGTCTTCTCTCTTGACCTCCTGATCCTACTCTACCTCCTCTATCCCTTCCCTCTGATTCACCCCTCCCCCCTTTTCTGCTTCCCTTCCGTCTTTCCCCCCTCTTCCCCCTCCTAATTCATGAACACCCTGATCAATTGCACCAGCAGGTGAGCTCGTTTGCAACAGTGCACGAGATAGACCAGTTTATTATGCTCATGCACTCCAAGCCTACACTCCCTGATCTGAGCAACCAGCTGACAATGTATCATACAAATATGTCCAATAGGAATGCTACTGCATTTTGCATCCAATGTACTCCTTATTGAAATGTCTTTTGAAACTTTTATCTGTCAATACCATGTGCCTTAATGCTACTGTACCGGTTGTTTCACATGTTAATATCTGCCACGCGGCTTAGTCGGACACAGACATTGGAGACTGGTCCCATCACTGCCCGTGTCTTTTGGTTGCTTCTTTGCCTGTATAATAATGTCTACACCTGTTTGTATGTACTTGTCTACTCTCATGAATAAAAACCTTTGAACAAGAAAAAAAATAATTGAAAACCATTTACCATTTACCATTTTCCTTCCACTTCACAATTATGTGGCACTTTGTGTCGGTCTATCACATAAAATCCCAATAAATTACATTTACGTTTTTGGTTGTAACATGACAAAATGACAACATGTGTAATACTTTTTCAAAGCACTGTATAATATTGATTCCAACACAGGGTAAACCCATGCTGCAAGAAATTAATTTCTCTTTAGTGAAAGTAACTCATCATACTGGCATTTTTTCATAGGCTGCATGAAAAAGTAAAAAAGCAAATGTTTAGTTAGTCCTTGGACAAATCATTAAAGAAAGCATAGTAAATTGAAAAGTTCATAAGGTCGCTCCTTAATGAGTAGGGATGGGCCCGCGGTTTGAGTCAAACGTAAGTTCGACTCGAACATCGAGCATTCGCCCGTTCGTCGACTTTATAACATTATGAGCCGTTCACAGAAACTTCGCCGCATTGGAGCGCCCCATAATGCATTGCGCGCAGATGGTGCGCACAGCTCCTCCTCGTTGGGAGGGCACCCGCTGTCTGCACGCTTTTTGCTTTGACGGTTTATATGGCAGGGCGGGGCCACCCTCATGTGACGTCAGAGGGGGCGGGTAACGCGCTTACATCACCGAGTGGCTCCGCCCTTCCATTTAAATAAACTGTCAAAGAAAAGAGCGTTCAGACGGCGGGAGCCCTCCCATGGAGGAGGAGCTGTTATGGCTTTTTTTTTGGGGTCCGTCGCGCGCCATGATTGATGATGGATTACAACAGGGCACACTTATTTATTTTTTCTTTTTTAATAAAGGACTTGTCCCTAATTGTCTCCTGTGGTTTTTTTCTTTTTTGACACTTTTTGGTGAATTAGTAGTGGTACGATGTACCCAATACAAATTCACATAGGGGGGCTGGAATCTGGGGGCCCCCTTATTAAAGGGGGCTTCCAGATTCAGATAAGCCCCCCGCACGCAGACCCCCACAACCACAGCCCAGGGTTGTGGGGAAGAGGCTCTTGTCCCCATCAACATGGGGACAAGGTGCTTTGGGGTGGGGGGACGCAGTGCCCCCCTTGCCCCAAAGCACCCATACTCCCCATGTTGAGGGCATGTAGCCTGGTATGGTTCAGGAGAGGGGGGTGCTAGTTGCCCCCCCCCCATTCTGGCCGGCCAGGTTGCATGCTTGGGTAAGGGTCTGGTGTGGATTTTAGGGGGAAACCCACGAACATTTTTTTAAAATGTTTTGCCGCAAATTTTTTCCTTGATTTTTTTCTATAATTGCTGGGAGCTGGCAATACATTACTGCTGCGATTTTAAATGACAATTTTCCTTTACAAATGTCATTTTGCTCTGGCACTGTTCTAAACATCACAGAGGTGCACCCTTTTACAGGCATACCAGGCACATTATTTAAAGGAATATTTCATTTTTATTGTTTCACTTTAAGCATTATTAAAATCACTGCTCCTGAAAAAACAATTGATTTAAAAACTTTTTTTTGCATTTATACATGTCCCCTAGGGTAGGACCCGGGTCCCCATACACTTTTTATGGTAATAACTTGCATATTAGCCTTTAAAATGAGCACTTTTGATTTTTCATGTTCGGGTCCATAGACTTTAACAGTGTTCAAATGTTCGCACAAATTTTTTGCATGTTCTGGTGCGAACCGAACCGTGGGGTGTTCGGCCCATCCCTATTAATGAGGAATACACTGATAAATAGAGTTGAGCGAACACCTGGAAGTTCGGGTTCTGCTGGTCCGTCCGAACTTCGGGACAAAGTCCGGGTCCGGGTCCGGACGGAACCCGAACGATCGCACGGCTGGTCGTCTTGGGCTTGAAGGTCCACAAGCGAGTTGAGATAAATAGTCACATAAGGAGTAATTATCCCTACCCGGCTTGTGGGGTGCCAAGCCAAGCGTGGTCTTGTACGTTTTTTAAACACGCTTGTAAACTTGTGACAATTTCAGATACCTGGGCTTGTACTTTTTAGTTTTCACGAGTAAAATTTCCGATTATACGTTCAATAATGGTATTTTTCACATACCCCTGGGCCCAGGATGGGATCCCCTGTACATATTTACGTTTTTTTTCAAAAATTTAGTTAACAAAAAAGTCCTCG
>BLSH010031997.1:132246-144274 GCA_018402905.1 Glandirana rugosa | reverse complement strand
TGATATCCATGGAGGTGTCTGTAACATGGAACATGATTTGGCATTGCTGGAAGATTGGTCAAAGCAGTGGAGACTGCAGTTCAATATTTCTAAATGTAAAATAATGCATCTAGGGAAAAAGAATCCGCTTAGAGAGTACAGCATTGGGGGCACAGTGTTAGCCAGCACTACAGAAGAAAAAGATTTGGGGGTGCTTATTTCAGATGATTGCAAAATGAGCAAACAGTATAACCAGGCAGTGGGAAAAGCAAATAGAATTCTGGGATGTATCAGTAGAGGGATCACCAGCAGGAGGAAGGAGGTTCTGATTCCTCTATATAGATCTTTAGTGAGACCTCACTTAGAATACTGTGTCCAGTTCTGGAGACCACACTTACAAAAACATATTGATAAAATAGAACGAGTTCAGAGACGGGTAACAAAAATGGTGAAAGTATTATTTTACTGAAAGGGTGGTTGATGATTGGAATAAACTACCAACAGAGGTTGTGAGACAGTCAACAGTAAATGGCTTCAAACATGCTTGGGATAAACATAAATCCATAGTCAAACAACAAGGTTAATGTAAAAAAATAAAAAAAAAAAAATAAAATAAATAAATAAATAAATAAATAAATAAAAAGGGGCAGACTCGATGGACTACTCAGTCTTTTTCTGCCGTCACTTTTCTATGTTTCTATGTACATACGCTGTGTTCAGTGTAGACTATATATACAGCTCATTCAGTGTAAAGTATAAACAGTCAGTGCAGGCAGTGTAAGAATATATATATATATATATATATAAAAATATATATATATATAAATGCTGCATTCAGTGTAGACTATATATTTATTATTATTATTTTTATTATACAGGATTTATATAGCGCCGACAGTTTGTGCAGCACTTTACAACATTAGGGCGGACAGTACAATTACAATATAATTCAATATAGGAGGAATCAGAAGGCCCTGCTCGTTAGAGCTTACAATCTAGAAGGGAGGATCAAATGATACGAAAGGGTAATAACTGTGGGGGATGAGCTTATGAAGAAAATAAAAGTACAGTTGTTTGGTGGAGGCAGGATAGGCTCCTCTTAAGAGAAAAGTTTTCAGGGATCGCCTGAAAGTGGATAGATTTGGAGACAGCCTGACAGATTGAGGTAGGGAATTCCAGAGAATGGGAGAGGCTCGGGAGAAGTCCTGGAGGCAAATATGGGAGGAGGTGATGAGGGAGCTGGAGAGCAGGAGGTCTTGGGAGGAATAAAGAGGATGATTAGGTTGGTATTTTGAGACTAGACTAATGATATAGCTGGGAGTTGTGGATGGCTTTGTAATTTATTGTTAGTGACAGCCAATGGAGGGATTGGCAGAGAGGGTTAGCAGATGCTGAGCGGTTTGTAAAGTGGAGTCTGGTAGCAGCATTCATGATGGACTGAAGAGGGGATAGTCTATTTAAAGGTAAGCCAATGAGGAGGGAGTTGCAGTAGTCGAGGCGAGAAATAACCAGAGTGAATCAGGAGCTTTGTGGTTTCATTGGTTAGAAAGGGACACAGTTTAGCGATATTGTGAAGGTTGAGGCAGAAAGCTTTAGAAAGTGATTGGATGTGGGGCCAAAAGGAGAGTTCAGAGTCCAGGATAACACCTAGCACCCTGACATGTGGGGATGGATGGATGGTTGTGCCATTGCTCTTGACAGAGAAGTCAGGGGAAGAGGCACATGGGGGGGAGAAAATATTATGAGTTTGGTTTTGGACAAGTTGAGTTTGAGAAAGTGGTGTGACATCCAGGCAGATATGTCTGTTAGTAAGTTAGTGATACATGAGGGGACTGATGGAGTGAGTTGAGGGGTGGAGAGGTATATTCGGGTGTCATCAGTGTATAAATGATATTGAAAGCCGAGGGAGGCTATCTGCTGGCCCAGGGAAGAGGTGTATGTTGAAAATAAGAGAGGTCCAAGAACAGAACATTGGGGGACCCTGACAGAGACTATATATACAGCTTATTCAGTGTACAGTGTATAGTCAGTGCAGTCAGTGTAAAAATATATATACAGTTTAGTATATATATATATATATATATATATATATATATATATATATATACACAGTGCCTTGAGTGTAGACTATATACAGTGCATTTGGGGGTGTACAGTATAAAGTACACTTCAGGGTGATGTATTAATATATATATACAGTCTAGTATATATATTGTGACAATATGTGAGGCGAAGTGGGTGGTAGACGGACGCTACATGTCGCCTCGTAAGTGTTCATGTGGACTGGATTAAGCGGAGTCCGGTCTGGATTTTACCAGCCACCATGGTAGGGCTGGTTCCTGCCCGGAGTTTGTGGTCCACTGGAGTCCAGCAAGTGGACTTAAATAATCAAGAAGAGATCTCACTTGAGCTCTGGCCTGAACCTCAGAGAGGGATCTGTGGGAGCTATGTGTGTGTTGGGACTTTAAAAGACAAGGTTTGCATTTTTGCTGGAGTTTTGTGGTTGTTGGGGGCCAGCCCCACATCGTATAGTGAGGAAACTATACTGTCTAGTTTAGCGCGGATGGCAAGGACTTATTTTTATGTTTTGTTTTGTTTTACCTGCAAACCTTATTTGTCAATAAACCTGGCAAGCCGCCAGATTTTAAGGAATGTTGCCTGCACCCTGACTATTTTTCCTCCTCAAAGCTGATCCACACGGGCTAATCTCCCACAATATATATATATATATATATATATATATATACACAGTGCAATCAGTGTAGACTATATATACAGTGCATTCGGCAAAGTACAGTATATAATACAGTGTGTGCCGTGAACAAATATCCCCATCATGTCTGGAAGGCCACCAAGGAGAGGCAGACGCTCCCGGGCCACTAAAAGAGGGCAGGCAGCCTCTGTGTCCACAGTGAAAAGTGGTGGTGGCGGACATGGTGCATCCTCTGCAGGGGGGTCACGCTTGTCTTTTTTTTTGCTGTGGCCATATCATGGAGCCACAACATGCAAAAGAGTTGGTGGAGTGGATAACTAAGCCATCCTCATTCTCTGTCACCCAGACTCATACTAGTTTGCCTTCCAAAGCAGCTGTCAAAGTGACCTATTCCACCAGAACGTTGTCCAGTTACTCCTTCCGTAGCTCCACCATCATGCATGGAGGAGTCACCAGAATTATTCAACCATAGTGTTGGTTACATGCTGATGGAGGATGCGCAGCAATTTGAAGGCTCGGATGTTGGTTCCCAGGTTGAGGAAGGGAGTAGTGTGAGCCTAGAGAGTCATGTTCCCCTAGCTGCAGCATACTGCCAAGTTTGCTTCAGTGATGAGGAGGGAGGGGATGATGAGGACACTGACTGTACTTGGGTGCCTGAGAGAAGAGAGGGGGAAAGTGAGGAGGAGGCACAACTCCAAGGTTGCAGGAGGTCCCCCTGGGGCCAGCTTAAGGGCAGCCACCCTATTGCACCACACCACAGAGCTCCACAGGTGCAGGGTGGTGCTGACTCCCTGCTGACTTCCAAAAGTTAATCGGTGTGGGCTTTTTTCAACACTTGTGCAGTAGATCACGCCCTTGCTGTTTGCAATCTATATCTGAAGTGGATCAAGCGCAGCCAGAACAGCAGCCACTTGGGCACCTCATGCTTGACAAGACATATGATGACCTGCCATGCAATCTGTTGGCAACAGCACCTCAAAGACCAACATCATAAAACAAGGCAAACTTCTCCTTGCTCCTCATCTGTGACCTCAACCCCTACTATACCTCCAGTCCTCTCAAAAGCCTGCACTGAGAGGAATGAAGGTATAGCAATGGGTGCCACAAGTACTTGCAACCAATCTGCTAGCAGTACACCCCCAGTTGATTTCAGCTGGCAAGTTTCCCTACCCCAGTTGCTGAACCGTAAAAAAAAATACTGTCCCAGCCATCCACATGCTCAGCGTCTAAATGCTAGCTAGGCCAAATTGCTAGCACTACAACTGCTGCCTTTTCAGCTGGTAGACTCTGCCCCCCTTTGTGAATTTGTGGAACGTGCTGTACCACAGTGGCAGGTTCCAAAAATAAATTTATTTTCACGTAAGGCCATTCTAGCTCTCTACCGCCATGTGGAAGGCAATATTTTGGCCTCCTTGGACAGGGCGGTCAGCAACAAGGTTCATATTACCGCTGATTCATGGTCCAGCAGGCATGGTCAGGGACGTTATCTTTCCTTCACGGCGCACTGGATAACTCTGCTGGCATCTGGGAAAGATGCAGGACAGGGTGCAGTGTTGGAGCTAGTTTCGCCACCACACCTCCAAAAATATGGTGGTGATTCTGCCACATCTGCTTTCTACATCCCCTCCTCTTTTTCTTCCTCTGTGGCCTATTCTGCAGAAGTGTCCTCTGAACTAGCAGTGCTCCCTAAGCGTTCAAGGGGCTGTGCAAGCAGTCAGGCTAAAAGATGCCAAGTGGTGCTTCAGTTGGTCTGTCTAGGGGACAGGAGCCACACAGGGGCAGGGATTCTGTCAGCTCTGCGGGGGCAGGCTCAGAGCCAGGAATGGTTGTATGCAACAATGGCACCAACCTTCTCTCTACCCTCCAACAGGGACATGCTCCATGCTTGGCACACGTCCTGAATTTGGTGGTGCAGCGTTTCTTGACCAGGTACCCAGGCTTACCAGCTATTCTGAGGCAGGCCAGAAAAGTCTGTGGTCATTTCCAGTGGTCATACAACGCCAGTGCTTGGCTGGCTGACATTCAGCAGGAATTCAACCTGCCCACCACTTGCCTCATTTGTGACATGCCCACCAGGTGGAACTCAACATTGGCAATGCTGCAGCAGCTGCATGCACAGCAGAAGGTCATAAATGAGTACCTATGTGAGTATGGCCCCAGGACAGGCTCAGGGGAGCTTGGCTTCTTTTCGCCATGCCAGTGGCTACTGAACAAGGATGCATGCACTGTCCTGTCACCATTTGAGGAGGTCACAAGGATGGTGAGCAGCAACAATGCAAGCATCAGTGACACTGTCTCTCTAGTTTTCCTGCTGGAGCACACGCTTCATGGAATCATGGACAAGACATTGTTCTAAAATCATCTCCAAGTTCTATAGGGAAAGTTTCATCCTGCCGCATAGAGAGCCATATTATTGTTCTAAAATCATCTCCAAGTTCTATAAGGAAAGTTTCTTCCAGCCGCATAGAGAGCCATATTATTGTTCTAAAATCATTGATTTTAGTCCTATGGATTTTAAAGGGAACCCCGTGCCAAAATTTAAAAAAATGGGGGTCTTGTCTGGTCTTCTCCTTCTTCTTTTAGTCTTCCTCTGCTTCTTCCTTCCTCTTGTCTTCTTCTTCTTTTTCTTCCTCCACTGCCGCTCCCGCTGCCGACCAGAGGCGACACTCAGAATGGGCTAAGCAATATATTACAGTGCACACATGACATTTACTCCTGAAAGGCTATTTAAAAGCATCTATATATATAAAGCAAATATGCAAAAATATGGGGATTTGGTCACACTATATGGCCATAAAGTGCTAAGCCCACTAACTGCGTCAAAGTACCCCAATTTTCAGTGGGTCCTACACTAACCATAGAATGAAATGAGTTGTCTTCAGTTTGACAGTTATTTTATAAGGCAAGGGCGGGGCTACCCAGTGACATAACCGAGTGATCCACCTCCTTCTGATATCATGTGATGTGGCCCCACCCTTACCTATAAAATAACTGTCAAACTCAAGACTGCCCATTCTGGGAGTTGCCTCTGGTCGGCAGCGGGAGCAGTGGTGGAGGAAGGAGAAGAAGAAGACGACAAGAGGAAGGAAGAAGTGGAGGCAGACCGAATTAAGAAGGAGAAGACCAGTAGAAGTGGGGAACGAGAAGATGGAGGAGGACCAGAGGAATAAAGAAAAAGAAGCGGGGGAAGAAGAAGACACTTTTAATAAAGGACTTTTCAAAACCTGCCTACTGTTTTTTGTAACACTACACTCCTTTTTTGGTGAATGGGTAGGGGTACAATGTACCCCATACTCATTCACATGGGGGAAGGGGTCGGGATCGGGGGGCCTCCTGGTAACAGGGGGCTTACAGATTCCAATAAGCCCACCACCCACAGACCCTGACAATTACCAGCCAGGGTTGTTGGGAAGAGGCCATTGTCCCCGTCAACATGGGGACAAATTGCTTTGGAGGGGACCCCAAGGGCTTGTGGCCTGGTATGGTTCAGGGGGGCGCTCACTCGTCCCTTCCCTATCCTGACCTGCC
This sequence comes from Glandirana rugosa, assembly GCA_018402905.1. Classification (NCBI taxonomy): domain Eukaryota; kingdom Metazoa; phylum Chordata; class Amphibia; order Anura; family Ranidae; genus Glandirana; species Glandirana rugosa. The sequence continues at coordinate 138,054 of BLSH010031997.1, read as the reverse complement.
AGGTTGCATGCTCGGATAAGGGTCTGGTTTGGATTTTGGGGGGGACCCCCACGCAAATGTTTTCAGTGTTTTATTTATCTATATTGCCAGGAGACGGCAATACATTACAGCCACGAGCAAGTTTAAATCGCTTATTTTCTTTAAAAATGTCATTTTGCTCCAGCACTGTTCTAAACATCACACAGATGCGCCACTTTACAGGCAGACTAAGGGGACCCTCCAGGCATTATATTTAAAGGAATATTTCATTTTTATTTTTTCACTTTAAGCATTATTAAAATCACTGCTCTGAAAAAAACAATTACTTTAAATAAATATTTTTGCATTGATACATGTCCCCTAGGGCAGGACCTGGGTCCCCATACACTTTTTATGGAAATAACTTGCAAATAAGCCTTTAAAATGAGAACTTTTGATTTTTCATGTATGGACTAAATGTCAAAGTGTGATTTAAGGTGCTTCAGGGAATGGAACGTTTAAAAAAATCTCCTCCACCCTCTGTATAATTCATAACGCTATAATATACCCCATAAACGTTATAACTGCACAAACTGCAGGATTATATTCACTTTCCATTATAATTTCCCCACCACCTGCAGTAATTTATCCACCCCTTATCACAACGCTCCCATTGCCCAACTGCAGCATGATACCCCAAAAACACAATAACTCCCACACTCGCAGCAAAATATATCCACTACTCACGATACAATATCCAGAAAAATAAACCTCACGCTAGACATTAATAACATGGGATTGCTGCAACTAAATCCAGAATACTGGACTAAAAAATTGTGAAAATATAGTGTGCTATCCCCTTAAGAAAATGCACAAGACAATATCTCCCTCCTGACATAATATTCTCACAACTCAAAGCATAATATCCACCTCCCTACATGTTATCTCCCCTACTCCCAGGTGGATTGTTTAATCCACCTCCAATATCATAAAAGCACCGCTCACAGTATAATGGTCCCTCCACTTATAGCATATCATGCCTCATCACCAGTAACAAACACCACTCCCTCTAGCATAATAACCTTATCAACATTATCACCTGACACTTGCAAGCAGGAGGAAGCTTTCCTTAGTCTCCTCTCTCCCAGTGATCAAACTAACATTGCAGCAAGGGTAGAATCAGGGTCAGACATATGTGAGCATAGCCAAAAACTGCACAGGCACTGGGAATTACATTATTGCATCAGCACCGAGCTAGCATGCCTGAGTTAAGGGCATATGGATGTCAGGAAGTAAATTCTACATTAATCGTCTGCCTTTACTCAAGATGGCCTTGGCTAGAAATGTTAGGGGCTGTTTTTCAAAGAGGTTTCTCAGCAAAATAAAGTATGGAGATTTGAATGGAAGGGTGAGATTGCTTTACATAATAAAAGTGAATTAATGTGTTACTAAACCCAGGACCCTGCATTCACTATATCTGGTCTCCCACAGCACACAGAACATGGAATTGCAATTATTTTAGTAAATAAAAACTGCTAAATACCTTTTCTCATCAGCAGTATATAGCGATCTTGTCACTTCTATCAGTGTCTGGTTAAAGCTTGTAAGAGGAATTTTCATTCTACTCTGACTATCCTATGAGGCTACAGGACCCCTGCCCCTCTGTCTGGATAGTGCTGATTGGCCCTGTGCTGATCACATGCACCCTCCCAAGCAATGCATACCAAACTGAGCATGTGCAGATTGACTCCAAAGGCTCTGTCTTATCAGGAGATGGATTGGGGGCAGTGAAAGAAGGGGAGGATCAGAGAAGACAGGATCAAAGAGCCTGTTTACACAATGCGGGGGATTAACCCCTTAAGTTCCACAGTGAGTATAACAAGTATGCTTTACTGCATATACAGACTGATATTACTGTTGTGGGTTTAGTAATACTTTAAGTAGCATCTGCAGTTTGTGGTGCTCAGACACAGTTAAAGCAGAGCTCCACCCAAAAGGGGGCGCTCTGCTCGTTTGCTTCCTCCCCCCCCTCCGCTGCCACATTTGGCAATTTGGGGGGGGGTACCTTTTTTGACAGGTACCTACCCCCACTTCCGGGTGACCTTGCCTCGGCGAGGCACCCCAGAAGTTTGGCCCCCCTCCTCCTTCCCCCACCGCCAGGGCATTCACAAAGCGCAGCATGCTTCGCGCATGCACAATAGGGGGCCGGCTGTGTTTCCCTTACACGGAATGGCGGCCGCAGCACCCGAAAGCCAATTGAAAAATAGTCTGGGGTGCCGATGTGGGATCCCTGGACAGGTAATTTCCTAATATTAAAAGTCAGCAGCTACAGTATTTGTAGCTGCTGACTATTATTTTTTTGTTGGGGGGGGCTGGAGCTCCGCTTTACGTTCTACTTTAACATTGAAAATGTATCTGAAGATACATCCATATTAAGAGTGCATCAATATATTATTGAATCTAAATATCTAAATATGTTATTAGATATCTGTGCTCATTTATTAAACCTTTTATAACATTATGAGCCAAAATTAGAAGTGTTGCCTATAACAACAAATCATACATGCACTTTACTTTTCTACTTTACACTTGAAAAATTAAAACTGGCGTTCGAATGGTTGCTTAGGGCAAACCTTGGCATACTGACGTTTTTACATGGTCCTCATCAGTAAGTTTAACATTGTTTTATTATTATTATTATCATTATGCAGCTGAGTGTTACATTTGACTTTGAAACTTTTTGTGCACACTGACCATAAAACCCGGCTGCACCACAGTTTGAATTTTTTTTTTTTGTTTGTTCTTCATAATTCTGCGACCTTTAGATACCTTTTGTTTCTGTTGATCCATGAATGCCTCTAGTACATTTTACAGAGGGAAAAAAAAATCAAGAAAATACTTTATGAAGTTTATGTAGCATGTCAAATTCAAACAGACAGAGATGTGTAAAGCAAAAAAGCAATTCGGGTTCATTAAGCAATGCATGAAGTAGCCAATACGAAAATCAAAACGTACATCTTGGAAGGCCGTTGTGCGCTATGATTCATTTGCTGTGCAATAGAGCTGCGGCGGTGATCAGTGAAAAGCCAGTGTAGCAGACGCTGGAACATTTGCTTTCCTTTGCAACATGTCAGCAAAAATAATGAAAACACTCACATTGCACGAGAAAGATAAAAAAATATGACCTGTACTTTTCATTTCGGATGCATGTCGCTGCAAAATTCTACAAAACGAATAGTTTACTTGTAGAAATAGCCAGTCTCTTTCTTTCATGGACCATATCTCTCTACCTAGTTCATCACTGAAAAAAAAATAGGGAAGGAAAGTTTTATAGGAATACATTCTGGAGCTAATGCCCCGATGTAGAGGACAGAGGTACATCACGTCTTCCCTGTTATTTTAACTTGTGCTCTGCCAAAAGAACTTTGGCAGTGCGGAATTTAATCTTCCCTGTATTTAAGTGCTGGGTACAGTATTGCTTTGTCAGTTGCTGCCACCTAGGGATTTATAGACATTGAAGTGATTAAGAAAATATCTGACTTTGCAAAATGTTTTCTGCTGTACTGCATGTAGATGTATAGGATATAATATTTATTGTAAGGCACTGCAGGTATTACTGTAGCACTGATGTGAAAGTACCAGTATTTGGGCCAAATCCTGGGTTAAATGAGACAGCTTTAGACATAATCTTCTTGAATATAATGTGAAAAGCCGATAGAAATTTAGATATTACATCGTTGGGGTGGTGGATTTGCGTGTATCAAAATGCAAATGTTACAGCTCCCTGCAAAGAAGATAGCGGATACTTAAAGGATAAGTTCACATTTCAGGAGAAAATAATAAATGCACATATTGTTGCAGGAAAGAATGTGAATTTATTATTTTTTTCTCACAGAAGCCTGCAATGCGTTGCACTTGTGATCATCAGATCGTGGGTGCAATGTCAGGCTCATGCACATTTTCAGTTTAAAAGCTAGAGGAAGAGTGAATGGACTATGAGAGAGCTGATCAGCATGCTTTTAGTCCATTAAGAACTACAAGGCCTGTGAATGAATGATGCAGCCTTGCCAATTTCAAATGTGACAGCAGCTGTTGGGGAGAGGAACTCCAAATCCGCTTGTGGACGGGGCCGACTCGGCTGGTGCACAAGGGGCCTTTTGCTCTCTTTTAATCATCTCTCTCCTCTGGACTCTCCAGTGCATGCGCTCGCTAATGCCCGGGACCCGCCGGGGCCTCATTCATCTGGCATCAACATTATGGCAGCAACTTGACTTTGAAGCAAGCCGTACACCCCAGTGTCTCTGTATCATAACCTGAAGGTTTCATAAGGTAACTCCAGGTCCCACGATACATACACCTGCTCAGGATATAACATTTTGAAGGAGACACCACAGAGCAGTATTTCATCAGTCCTGCTTGATGCTGCCACCTATCTTGCAGTGACAGAAAGGGGTCCTGCCGGGCACCAACATGGACCCCATACATGCACATAATTAACTATTTTCTCTTCCCTACCATGCAGCTAGGTCCCTAGGGTCTCCACTAGTGGCAGCTGGCAGTATATTTTATTTAATTTTTTTTGGTGGGTCAGTCACCAGCCCCGCAATAACCCCATCTAGGTCGCAGGCAGCGCTTCCTCCAGGTGGCGGGCAGTGTCTCTTCCTCCTGGTGCTTCCTCTGCATCTCCTTCCTCCTCAGTGGCCAATAGGATTGCTTCTCCTCTCGGCCAATCAGGTGGCGGGTCTCAGTTTTTTTTTATTGGCCTTGCATATTCCATGCATGGGATTGAAGCTTCCCCTGATTTACTAACTTCTGGAGCAACTGCACTGGCAGAGTGCAGCTGCACTTACAAAATGCACCGTCTATTTGCCTTTATTAAATCAACCCTAATAAGTGCAATAGAGAACAACGGGTCTCTGTGCTTCTCTATGTAAGCAGAGAGATCATGGCAAGTGGGAAGGCTTGACAGGCTGCTGTACATATGTGATGCCATGGCTATATTAGTGATTTTTTTTATAGCATAATATGTATGCAAATTTACATTTTAGCTACCATCTACTGTATAATTCAGAAGTCGGGCATCCTCTTTGCAAATGCTAACTAACTTGTTTAAATGGTTCATAAAGGCTAATTAAATATGAAGTGGTGTTGGTAAGAAATGGGGGAAGAAAATGAGAATAGACAGCCATGTACTGAACACTGGGCAGGGAGTCTGGAAGAAGACCTGGATAGAAGTAAGAGGGCTCGGTAACAAGAATAATACCTGGGTAGAAGAAAGAGGGCTCAATAATAGAGTTGAGCGAACACCCGGACGTTCGGGTTCTGCTGGTCCGTCCGAACTTCGGGACAAAGTCCGGGTCCGGGTCCGGACGGAACCCGAACGATCGCACGGACAACGAACGGGGTAAAATGAAGGAAAACGTCGGGAGACCCCGAAAGGTCCTGAAACGATGTCGGTAAAAACACGGATTTTCAAGCCCAGGGGTAACTAAAGTTACCCCAAGCAACAGGCACGCTAGCAAGCCCAAGGCAGGCCTGGGCCTGGGCCTGAAACAGGGCTTCAAGCCTGCCTGGTCGTCTTGGGCTTGCAGGCCCACAAGCGAGTTGAGATAATAACTCGGGAGAAAGAAGATGGGTCCATAATAAGAACAATGGCTCGGGAGAATGAAGATAGGTCCAGAAGAAGGTCTGAGGGACGGGTCACAAGTCATGTACCGACAGATAAGAGTAAAAGAAGGGGGTAAAGAATGGTTGTGGTGAAGTATAAATTAATCGGAAATACTTGGTAAATTTGTTCAATCAATCGTAAACGTTTCTCCTACGGGCTGAAGACTTAATATGTCATCTACC
>BLSH010031997.1:111214-123696 GCA_018402905.1 Glandirana rugosa | reverse complement strand
AGCAGGGTGCACCATGCCAGCCACCCAACCACAGCAGGGAGCCAGGCCAGCCACCCACAGCAGGGTGCACCATCCATGCCAGCCACCCACCCAAAGCAGGGAGCCTGGCCAGCAAGCCACAGCAGGGTGCAATATGTCAGCCAGCCACCAATCCACAGCAGGGTGCACTGTGCCAGCCAGCCATCCACCCACATCAGGGAGCCGCGCCAGCCAGCCACAGCAGGGCCAGGGTGCCAGTAGCCACCCAACCCCAGCAGGAAGCCAGGCCAGCCAGCCACAGCAGGGTGCACCGTGTCAGCCAGCCACTCACAGCAGGGGGCCTGGCCAGCCAGCCACAGCAGGGTGCACCGTGTCAGCCAGCCACCCACCCACAGCAGGGTGCACCATGCCAGCCAGCCATGCACCCACAGCAGAGAGCCCGGTCAGCCAGCCACAGCAGGGTGCACTGTGTCAGCCAGCCACCAACCCACAGCAGGGTGCACTGTGCCAGCCAGCCACCCACGCACAGCAGGGAGCCAGGCATGGCAGCAACAGCAGGGTGCACTGTACCAGTCAGCCACCGACCCACAGAAGGGAGCCAGGCCAGCCACAGCCACCCACAGCAGGGTGCATCGTGCCAGCCAGCCACTGACCCACAGCAGGGAGCATGGCTAGCCAGCCACAGCAGGGTGCACCGTGCCAGCCAACCACCCACCCACAGCAGGGAGCCAGGCCTGTCACCCACAGCAGGGTGCACCATGCCAGTCAGCTGCCCACCCATAGCAGGGATCCAGGCCAGCCACCCACAGCAGGGTACACCGTGCTAGCCAGCCACTCACCCACAGCTGGGAGCCTGGCCAGCCAGCCACAGCAGGGTGCCAGCCAGCAACCTGCTAGAGCCAGCTAGCCACCCACAGGAGCCAGCCACAGAGGACACAGGAGCCAGCCAGCCACAGAGGACACGTGAGCCAGCCACAGCTAGAGTACCTGTAGTTAAGGTAAGAGGAGCGCTACACAGTGTTAATTTTATTTCTACTTTGTTAGAGGTTGGGGCAGGGGTGAGAGTCATTACACAAGGAGGGGGTCCCGTAAGGACCAGAGTGAATGAAGGTGTTCACCGTACACTCTGTTAGAAAGAGGTCCCTCCAGGTCCTTTTATTCTCCTTTATAGTCTCTAGTGGAACCTTAAGGGGACTCTTTCTTTCTAACAGACTCTATAATGGACACTGAAAGGGCCTCTGTTAGAGAGACTCCCCTCCAGGTCCCATTAGACTCCTTTGTAGTCTCCTCTCTAATGGGTCCTGGAGGGGGGTCTCTTTCTAACACAGACTCTCTAATCGACATTGTTGGAGACCCCCGCCAGGTCCCATTAGACTCTGTTCTGTTGTAGTCTGAATCTCTATTGGGGCCTGGGCCTGGAGGGGATGCTTTCTAAGAGACTATCTAATGGACACCCCGGTCCCATTAGAGTCCCTTTGGAATCCCGCATGGGGGGTACTGTCACTTGACAGGGAAAGAAAGGAAATGTATTAACATTTTGTAATACACTTCCTTTCTTTCCCTGTCAAGTGTCAGTGCATACATTTTTACTTTACTTCTTTTTGCTTTACTTAAGTAACCCTTATCTGTAAACTCTCTTTCAATGCAGATGGATGCAGAGAGAAAACCATCCCCAGGAAAAGCAGCAGTGTACAACACATGTACAAACATGTGAGAATGGGATCAGCAACTGCAAAAACCAAATATACATCAAATCTTTGGGCCCATCTAAGAGTTCATCATGTTGAATTATATAATGCAGCACAGAGAAAAAAAGTGAATCACATAGTGAAACACATCTCTATCCCAGACAACAATAAAATATATGTGGATAAGTGGATAAGTTCAGATGAAAGATCCCAACTGGGGAGTACATTTAAGAAATGTTTCTAGGCATGCTTGAAGACTGGAGAATAAACAAAGACAGAGTGATGCTTGTGCTTTGAGGCAGTGGAGCAAATATGGTAAAAGGAATGAGGCTTGATGAAGTGTCAGACCTCAGTTGCAGGGCACACAACTTGCAACTTGTGGTAAATGATGGTTTGTCAATGATAGATAATCGGCATGCTGAAGAAGTGCACAGACCATTTCCACCATTCAATCCTTGACAAGCAGTGAGGTGCATTCAGGAAGACCTTGGCCTACCCAAAAACAACTTGATTCAGGCTGTTCCAACACAATGGAACTCAACACTTCACATGCTTCAAAGAATGCTGGAACAGAAGCAAGCTCTTAGCATCTATTCAGGTGGATGGAGGATATTTTTGTCATGCTGCTGATCAGTGGGACATTGTAGCCAATGTCATTGAGACCCTCCTCCCCATAGAGGAAGTGACAATAGAGGTAAGTTATTGCGACTCATCTGTGTCATCTGTCATTCCATGTGTGAGAGTGCTGAAGATGCTTCTTCAAGAGAATGAAGGACCCAACACACGTGGCATTAAAATATTAAAGCAGGTCATGAGGGACAGCTTCACCAAACGCTTTGAGAGGCATGAAGAGAATAAAAATGTTGTGCTGGCGTGTCTTTTGGATCTTCAATACAAGAATCATGCTTTTTCTTTTTATAATGTATTGGCCAAGGCAAAACAATGGCTGGCAGAAGATATTCAACAGGGGGTGAAGGTTCCTGCAGAAAGGTCAAATCAGGAAGAGCGTGTTACTAATCTGAAAGAGCAGGATGCTGCAAAAACAGACAAACATCCAAATAGACAATGGAGAGAAGAGAATCTTCATCGTGCTCAAATTGATGCCATGTTCAGCGTTTTATTGGGGCCTCATGCAGAAGATTGTTCTACTTAACTGGGAGTATTGAAGAAATTGTGTAGTATCACTGTCTAGCTTTGCAGTAGTGTACTAGTTTATAGATGCCATTTTTCTATGTTTTGGGAAGCCATTTAATACGTTCTTGTTTTTCAAGCACTTTATTATTCCCAGTTGTTTACTTTTAATGTTTAAAATTTTCATAAACATTCAGTTTATACCAGATTTGTGTAGAAATTATATTGATTTTTCAAAACTTTAAATTTACAGAATATTGGCACCTGTTACCTGAAAGGTGTTCCATTAATTGGGGTCGGTATTGGCCCTGAAATACCAATATCTGTCTATCGCTAGGAAAAATCACCACAGCTAATGGGCAAATAATGGCATCAGAAGGAGTAGGAGACGGGTTTATTTACTGTCCTATTTTCCAGAGTGTCACCAGAAAGATACTTGTGAAAAATGTCCCCTATGTCCCTGCTCTTGAAACAAATCTTTTGTCAGTGAAGAAGCTCACAAAACAAGGCAATGTAGTGACCTTCCAAGATGACAGTTGTGCTATTACAAAAAGGGATATCTTACTTGCAAAGGCTAAAATTACAGATGAACGGTATCAGCTGAACTGCAATGAGGTGGTTAATACTACCAAGGAGGAAAACATTCAACCTGCATTCACACATGGCAAAAATGATTTGGACACAGAATTCCTGACATAATAAAGAAATTAACTGAGAATGACTATGCAAGTGGAATAAAAAGTAGTCCATGTGAACAAACAATGAAATGCACTCACTATATAAAAGTAAAAATGACAAGAAAAGCCTTTCTAAAGCAGAGTAACAGCAGAGCTAAGAAACCTCTGGACTTAATTCATTCAGATCTTTGCGGTCCAATGGAAAAATTCACTCCAGGAAAGAAGATGTATTTTTTCACTTTTATAGATGATTACTCCAGGTATACTACACTATATCTGTTACCCAATAAAAGTGATGTACCAGAGAAACTTAAACAGTATTTGTCTCAAGTAAGCAATAAATCTGGCAAAATGCACAGACGATGGAACTGAATATACTGGTGATACAGAGGCGATTCTCAGAAAGCATGGCATAATATTTCAAACTACTGTACCATACAACCCAGTACAAAAAGGGGTTGCGGAAAGAATAAACCATACTCTATGTGACAGTGGAAGAACCATGCTGTTTGATGCAGATATGCCAACCACAAACTGGGGGGAGGCAATTATGACCACATTCTAGCTCCAAAATCGACTGCCAGGAAAATCAACTGAGAAAACTCCATATGAACTGTGGAATGGAATGGCTCCAAATTTGATCCGTCTGAAAACTTTTGGAAGCAATATGTGCACATCCCAAAAGAAAAACATACAAAATGGTATGCTTGCGTAAAGGAAGGTGTTCTTGTGGGGTACAGTACGTCTCAAAAGGGATACAGAATTCTACACCAAGACACAAACAAGGTAACCATCACAAGCATATTGCATGGCAAGAGGCATCAACAGGGTGCCCTGACTGGTTCATTTCCCTCATAGTTCACTTCTTTACTCGCAGTCCACTTTGCTTGCAGATATCTATGTCAAAACGTTTACTTGTATCTGGCTCTTGACTATACCTCTGCCTTTTCTTAAAATATATCTATTTACTCTTCCTTGGAGAAAGAAATGCATAATCTGATCTTAGCCTACATTTGCATTTAGTCGGAGCTTACCTACCAACCTTCGTGTCTTTCTGCAAATGGATCTTCCAACACCTGTTATCCAAATCAGTGTGTTCAAACCAATATTGCTTGACCTGTTCTTCCTAGGTCTTTAGCAACAGCATCTGACGTCTACCAGTATAAGGATGGACTCTTACTAACATAGCTACACATTTAGGACTGATAGACTGATAACCATAAAGTGCAACCTCCCACAGCTCCAGACAGCTCCAGACACCTCCAGAGGAAGGCAATACCACCCTTACCCCCACATCCACAGCTACAAAACGGTAAAGAATATAAGTCCCCTTTTCCTGGCATCCTCAAACTCCACTCTAGCTCTTGCCCTTTCTGCTCAAATCCACAGCCACCATACAATATTTGGACCTAATATTTACTACACTATAGACAAATCAATCAGCGCAAATACTATAAATTAAAAAGCAGCTGAACACTATGGGTCAATTCATCAAATCCCACACAGTACAATATATTAAAAAAGTGCAGTGCTTGTAGCATACAGTAAATATAAGAGACAAAACTAAAGGGGAGTTCCACCCAAAAGTGGAACTTCTGCTTGCTGAAATAGAGCTTTTGGGGAGGAGGGAGGGTTTGGATAACCGATTTTTAGGGGTACGTCCACTCCGGTCACCTTAGGCGATCGGAAGTGGAAGGTCTCCTTCCCCCTCCCTCCCGAAGTCTTCTGGAACACAGGACAGGTCCTAGCAGACTTCGGGACCAATCAAAAAGTGCAGTGCCACTCGCGCATGTGCAATGTGCGCCCGGCTGTGAAGCCGCTTCCTGTCATGGGTGCCCACAGTAAGAATGACGGCGCCGCAGAGGGGAGGTGGAGAGATCGGAGGCTCATGCTGGCCGCATCGCTGGACCGGGAGACAGGTAAGTGTCTATTTATTAAAGTCAGCAGCTACACTTTTTGTAGCTGCTGACTTTTAAGAAACTTAAAACACAGTGGGACTCCACTTTAAGAATGAGCATCATAAGTCCATAAAATCAGTGAACACCAATGTAGTGTCTGAAGGGTGAGAAAACATGAGCCCTTAAAGTGCCTCAGTGCAAATCCTCCCAGATCCTCCACCATTGGTAGTGCTAGCAGCTCACCTCCACAGATGGATCCTCATGACAAATATACTTGTTCCCTTAAGCAGGGTGGCTAATAAGAACATATCCAGTGGATGACACAATATATAGTAAGTTTATCTGTTCACTGTTCTCCGGCTTCAGACACCTCCATAGCAGCAATTGGCACATTTCACATACAGTACATGTAAGTAAAAAGAATATATAGTGCTCTCTGCTAGATAATATCTATTTATTAATTAAAATTAAGGTAAAACATTCACAAACAGAGCACTGAAACCCAGTGCTTGGTATACAGTCGTATAAGCTCCTTGAATGAGAAATACACAGACCGTTCGTCTGTGCTTCAGAGCAGCGCTGGCTGCGGGTGACGTCACACTACTTCCTTCCATGCGCATTGTGTTCTAAAGGACCAGAGCTTCTTCAGTGGATACGGAAGTGACGCAATACACCCGCTTTTATACTAGATGTGACCTCCTCCACAGGAAGCCCAGCTCCACACTACTCAGAGCTCATTGCAGCAACCTCCCAGCAACCCAGAAGTGAACCGGGACAGAGACAGCAAACTAAAAAATCAAGGTATACTATTAAGGCTGCATAACTTAATCACCCCTACCACTTCCTCTTCTTTTCAACACTTCAACAAATGTCCCATTTACCCTCCTCCAAAATATTTTGGTATCTTCAAATCAAGAACTTCTATACTCCATATATAACCAACAACTCTCCCCTCAACCATCTTTCTAACTTTGAAACATTTTGTAAGCGGGACCCGCACGACAGAGGCCTAATATCCTCACTCTATGCTCAGCTCTCATCCTACCCTGACTCGGACAAGCCTCTCTACGCACTGAAATGGGAGGAAGACATAGGCCACTCCATGGACCCTGCAGATTGGTCAGCAATCTGGGCTGCTACCAAATCATTCTCACCTAACATACATGCTATAGAAACTAATTATAAGGTACTTTCCCGCTGGTACTTGGTACCCTCGAGGATCGCCAAATTTGTCCCTTCCTACTCACCTCAGTGCTACAGAGGATGTTCAGACCCAGGCACTCATTACCACATTTGATGGTCTTGCCCCCATGTACAAATTTTCTGAAAAGACATATTTAGCATGGCCTTCCAGCTATTTAGCACGTTCATACCCCTGGGCCCAACCCTAGCCCTCCTGAGCCTGAAACCAGACACGCTATCTTGCACGCAGTTTAAACTTATGCTGCCCCTCCTCACCACAGCAAGACAAACTATCGCTAAATCCTGGAAATCGTCAAACCTAATAACAACTGAAACCAAGAATAGAATGACCAGGATCCTAATACTCCAAAATTCGAGCAAATCTGGAAACCCTGGATCAACAAATACCTCTCACCTACTTTTGATGTTGAGACCCTTCTGCCATGGTAACAACTTTAGTGAACTGGACGTATAGTGCGGAACGGAGGGCTGGAGCCTCCTCACGGACTTACACCCTCCCTTCTTTCTCCTGCTCCCCTTCTTTCTCTTCTTTTCTCCCCCAACCCTGTATCTTCCTGAACCACATGCTAAGATTATCTTCATGCAATCCACTTGGCTGGATCACAGTTAATAGATGTTAATGGCGCGCCCTACTGAGCACACCCTGGTTTCACCCAGTACCCAATTCTTACCCCTTCCCCAGGCACAGATAGATTCCAATAGGGGTGCCTGGGAAACTCGGGTAAACTCCTATAAACACTACCACAGGACTGTGCAATCTAATTCTATATAAATGTTGTACTAGAGATATGCTTGGCAGCCATCTTTATTGTTGAATCCTTTATTTCACTGTATATTATGTAATGTGATTCAGAACTGTACTTGTTTTGTACACACTGCTTTTCCCTCCTTTTTGTTCACCTTGTTTTTTGGAAAACTCTAATAAATTCTTTTGAACAAGAAAAAAAAAAATCAAGGTATAATGAAACGAATTAGTTAGTAACAATAATGGCCACTCAATAATTAAAAGCTTTTAATAAAATTCATGTAGCCTAATTAAAAAATTAAAAAACATCTAACCGCGGCCATCACTGCTCAAATGTGCATATATTATTTCAGCGATCGGAAATAAAACAATTAACGTCAAAATCCACATTCATGCCTGCAGGTACTAAAACTTTAGTTTCATAGATCCAATAGGATCCTCTGTAGCTGAGTTGACAAATAAAATTACCCCCCCCCCCCCTCCAATGTTTGGTGACTTTTTCTATACCTCAAAATTTTAACCCTTTAGGGTCTCAATTGTGCAATAATCTGAAATGATGGAAGACATCATGCATTTTCAGACCTTTTTTGATGTTGTGCACATGCTCTCTTAATCACACATGTAGGGGTCTGGAGGTTCTACCTGTATATTGCAGACCACAACTACATTCGAGCATGTAAACAACAACAACCGTGCTACACGTGATGAGTTACTGTATTTTATACTGTTTTTTTAGTTACTGCAGACAAACTCCTTACGCTTTTGTTATTCACGTCTGACTGTATGGGAGGGGGGGGGGGGGTTAACTACTAAGCAATCTCGCAATGTAGATGCCTTTTTATAAATAAATTGTGGTCGATCGTGCAACACCGGCCCCCAATACGCTGTCCAATTTAAGAATAGACCAATTTTTTTGTATTATTTTTTCACATTTTTTTATGCTGGATATTATAATCTAAACATTTTAAATTGATGTCCTCCATCAGGCCTGTCTTTGGGGGCAGTGGATAACCCCTGTCTATCCATTGTTTTTCCTTTTCCTATCTCTTCATTTAAAATTTCCCTATCATATCCTTTTTGCTGGAACCGTTCCAAGAGAACCTGGAATTGACTGACAAAATCTTCCTCACGGTGCAATTAGCCTGATAAATTGCCCCCTGGGGATATTGCCCGACCACGAATGGTGGTCGCAACTCCCTAGAGGGATATAAGCATTCCCAACAGTAGTTTTGAAGTAATTCACCATCCTAAAGTGGTCATCATCCCTGGATATCTCCAAATCTAAAAATACTATCCATTCTGAACTAATGTTACAGGATAGGGTAATATTTCTAGTGTTACTATTCATTTTTTGTGTGAATGCATCCAAACTGGACCTATCACCCTCCCAGACCATAATGTCATTGATAAATCTTCTGTAACGGGGGGCGATCACTAAAGGCCACATCTTTCTCCCAGTGGGCCATAAATAAATTGGCCACACTGGGAGCAAAGCGGGCCCCCATCGCCACCCGCTTGTCTGCAAATAAAACTGACCCCGGTACCAAAAATAACTCCTTGATAGACAAAAGTCCAGACTCTCCACAAGGAATGTTTTATGTTTCCTTGATAAATCTGAGGCATCCAGTGCCCATTGGACAGAGGCCACAGTTTCATCATGACCTATAATTGTGTACAGCAAACTTACGTCAGCCGTCACAAGTATAGTGGATGAAGAACACTCCAGGCCTTACAAGATCTGCATGATGTGCTTCGTATCCTTTAGCAAGGTGTCTGTTTTGGTGACCAACGGTTGAAGAAAATGATTAATGTATTGTCCCAACCTGGCAGAAACTGAATCAATCCCATTCACTATGGGTCTGCCAGAGGGATTAATACTGTCTTTGTGGATCTTGGGAAGGAAATCAATAATACGTGTCCTGCAAAAAAGGGGGTCCAAATAGGCAGCCTCCTTTTTTTGTCAAAATGCCTCTATGCTTTCCCTTTTCCACCAACGTGTGTAATTCATCTTTAATTGACAAAATATTTACTGTA
Source organism: Glandirana rugosa (assembly GCA_018402905.1). Classification (NCBI taxonomy): domain Eukaryota; kingdom Metazoa; phylum Chordata; class Amphibia; order Anura; family Ranidae; genus Glandirana; species Glandirana rugosa. The sequence goes on along the minus strand of BLSH010031997.1, from coordinate 114,341 downwards.
GTTCCTGTAAACTAGTCGCCAATAAAAATCTCACAGACTCTGTTGTTTACAACAGTCTGTCTGATTTAAAACTACTTCAGACCAATGCTATATCTTGACCTAGGCCAAAAAGGCCCGGCCCAGGATGGCACTTTGCAGGGGGGCAGCAAAAAAGCTGCCCCCTGCACAAAAAAGACAGCCTCCTCCCACGCCAGTCTTATGGGGTGGACTGGGCCGGGGGGCTGATTATTTCATTTATTTGTATAATGACTAGGGGCTTCATAGTCATTATATAAATAAGTGAAATAATCATATGATTACAATCAGTGGCAGCAAACACAAGTCCAAATATCTTACAAGATAGGACTTATCTTACTTATCCAGTGACATATTGTGATAGCACATATAGGCGAGCAGGTCCTAGTTTAACTAAAATAAAGTCCCAGATAATATCTTATGTATTAGCGTAGATCAGTAGTATAAATATTTCTTCTCTACAACATACTGTACAATATGCAACACATATTATATTATCCATGTCAAAACTCGGTATTATATCAAACTGAATGTCTTATTCTTAATTCTTGCAGTTCAAATCATTAAATGTTTTATAATATGCATATTTTTATAGCATATGTATATGTATATATATATATATATATATATATATATATATATATATATATAGCTAGGGTGCAGCCAGGAGGAGAGAGTGAGATACTGGAGGAGAGGCACAAGGGAGAGTGGGAAAGGACAGCAGGAGAGAGCACTATCGGAGAGATCTCCAGGAGAGGGATTACAAGTGACAGGCGTTGGTGAGTGATGCACTCTCTGGAAAGCTGGTAGAGGTACACTCGGAGCGGATTGGGGTGAGAGACAGTCTGAGAAGGGTACAAGAGTCAGTTGGGACTGTGGTGTCACTGGGGCAGTGGAGAGGGCCGTTGCAGTCAGGAGGGCTGGCAGGGCCTGCTGGAAGAACATGGGCTGGGAGCAGTAATCCATCAGGCTAGCTAGCACATTATGTAAGATCTCTGCCTATAATGGGCGGCTCGGAGACTGTACTAAAACTACAGCAGTCCTCACCATGTGCTAGCTAGGCTGGGAAACTAAGTTTGTGCAGGAGAGTGGAACAGGAGTTATAAAGAAGCAAGTGTGTGCTGGAGGAAGAGAAGGAGTGTTTGTACAGGATGTGTATATAGATAGTTGGATTCAAGTTGGAATCAATCCACTGGGCATCCCATAACTATCCCAATCCCCAGCCAAGTTCAGTTCCTTAAAAAACCAAAGTACTGGCCTGTTTTGTGACTCCGGATGGAAGGAAAAGTGTGATTGAGGGCAGTGTGAAGGGTGGAACCACTACATTCAGCAACCCCCAAGGGGGCAATGGCTACAATTGTTTTTTCATTGAATTATATGCTATAAAAAAATATGTAATCGCTGACAGGGTGGGTCTTAAACAGGAAGGGGTGTGGCCTTAACAGGAAGGAGTGGGTCATATTTAAATTAGCAAATTGTTTTGTATCACACAAAAGAGTATTCCGTAGGTCACACAATCATCTTATCTGCACGATATAGGTTCTGATTTAGCAAAGCAGATTAGAATATAGAACTGAGGTAAGTAGATAACTTACACATGTACAACAACATGGAGATTAAATTGCATGCACCTATGTAACATGACCAAGAGCAGGGCTGTCGTAATCCATGGGCATTCCTGGGCACTGACCAGGGGCCCCAGGTGCATGAGGGCCCCATTATAATCTTTATTTACAGATTTGCCAACTGTCCCAGATTTGCTGGGACAGTCATGCTTTTTATTAAGCTGTCCCAGGGTAGCCATGTCGCGGGCAGCATCCTAGAACCTGAACTCTGCCCTCCTGATCCCAGTATTGTGCCCTCCTGATCTGCCCCCCCAGCATTTTTTCTTATTTTTTAAAATGAATTATAGAAAGTACTAATAAATGTACATTTTATTGAAAGAACAACAAAGGGGACATTAAACACAAATAAATGTAACTCAGCCATTGCTAACTAGACATCAGCAACAAAATCACAAATTAAGGCTAGGTGTGATAAAACACAGCATTTGTCACATATGCCGCTTTGTAATGAGTGTTGTGGCGGCCGTGCTGGAAATATAAAATAACACTCATTTGTCTTCTCTCCAAAAAATGATGACAAATGTGCCTTAGAAGAGCGCCAGTATTCACAATTTGCTGTGTACATCTTTTTATTATGGTTAGTTTTAGTTTTATACAACTCTTTATCAGAATAACCTCAGAGCAATTTGAAAACATTTTACAGAATACAATGTTTAAGGGCATTTCTATACTTTAATATCTCCTGTTGACAGTGCTCTTTCTGAAAACTTGCTTTAAGAGAAGAGTAGCATCCAAGCACATTCATTATGCTGAACTATTAAGAAGGATTCCTAGCAAGTATACATAATAGGAAAAATGTGGCTGCTGCAATGTAGATATGTAACTAAACACTATGAGCCAGGACATTTAAATTTGAATTTGTGTATTTATATTAACCACTTGACAACTGGGCACTTAAACCCCCTTAACAACCGGACCAATTTTCAGCTTTCAGCGCTCTCACACTTTGAATGACAATTACTCAGTCATGCAACACTGTACCCATATGAAATTTGCGTCCTTTTTTCACACAAATAGAGCTTTCTTTTGGTGGTATTTAATCATCGCTGGGTTTTTTATTTTTTGCGCTATAATTAAAAAAAGACCGAAAATTTTGTAAAAAAATGAATTTTTCTTTGTTTCTGTTATAAAATTTTGCAAACTAGTAATTTTTCTTCATAAATTTTGGCCAAAATTTATACTGCTACCTATCTTTGGTAAAAAAAAAAACAAATTAGTGGATATTATTTGGTCTTTGTGAAAGTTATAGAGTCCACAATCTATGGTGCCAATCACTGAATATTGATCACACTTGATTTACTGACGGCCTATCTCATTTCCTGAGACCCTAACACGCCAGGAAAGTACAAATACCCCCCAAATGACCCCTTCTTTACTCTATCCGGCAGTCATTTAGTTCACACTAGTTATAAGTCACTAACCGTGGTATCTAACACCTGAGATATTGAAAGTGTTTCTGGTTTATTATAGGTGATTAAACAAAAAAA
>BLSH010031997.1:93593-106063 GCA_018402905.1 Glandirana rugosa | reverse complement strand
AGCTCATCACCCTGAACACACCATCCCCACTGTCAAACATGGTGGTGGCAGCATCATGGTTTGGGCCTGCTTTTCTTCAGCAGGGACAGGGAAGATGGTTAAAATTGATGGGAAGATGGATGGAGCCAAATACAGGACCATTCTGGAAGGAAACCTGATGGAGTCTGCAAAAGACCTGAGACTGGGACAGAGATTTGTCTTCCAACAAGACAATGATCCAAAACATAAAGCAAAATCTACAATGGAATGGTTCACAAATAAACATATCCAGGTGTTAGAATGGCCAAGTCAAAGTCCAGACCTGAATCCAATCGAGAATCTGTGGAAAGAACTGAAAACTGCTGTTCACAAACACTCTCCATCCAACCTCACTGAGCTCGAGCTGTTTTGCAAGAAGGAATGGGCAAAAATTTCAGTCTCTCGATGTGCAAAACTGATAGAGACATACCCCAAGCGACTTACAGCTGTAATCGCAGCAAAAGGTGGCGCTACAAAGTATTAACTTAAGGGGCTGAATAATTTTGCACGCCCAATTTTTCCGTTTTTTATTTGTTAAAAAAGTTTGAAATATCCAATAAATTTCGTTCCACTTCATGATTGTGTCCCACTTGTTGTTGATTCTTCACAAAAAATTACAGTTTTATATCTTTATGTTTGAAGCCTGAAATGTGGCAAAAGGTCGCAAAGTTCAAGGGGGCCGAATCCTTTCGCAAGGCACTGTATGTGTATTAGAATATATAATTGGTGTCACTCTCCACAATGTTACCTTTTCAAATAGTGAATGTGATAATGCTGTTTCAGCCCAGGTTCACATTGGATCGATTTGTCATGCGATATGAGAGAGCAAGTCACATGACAAGTTGCAGCCTACTGGCTGCAATGGCCTACTGGCGGCAATGGCACAGTTCCAATCGGTGCGACACCGATTTTTGCAGCGCTGCACCGATTTGCAATAGTTCCTACACTACTTTTGCCGATTTCAGGAGCGACTTCAATAGACATCTGTGCATGAAGCCACATGGATGTCTATCAAGTAGCACCTGAAATTGCGCCGACCTTGCTACTTTGAAATCGCGCTGCTTCAAGTGAAGTAGCAGCGATTTCAAAGTAGCATCAATGTGAACCAGTGTAAAACTCAAATGCAAGAATGCATATGCAAATAAACAAATACATAAATAATAAACAAATAACAAATAAATAAAGAAAATGTTCCTTAAGTCACTGTTATGAGAATAAAATACTCAAAATGATCAAAATAGTGAAGGAGTAAGTGGCTGAAGGAGGGAGGTCTACCTTAATCACTGCAGGAATTCCCTCTATGCTGCTTCTGTGCTGCTTCAAGCCTTACACTGCACATAAAGAACTGGAGAACTTCTCCCAGCCCTCCCACTACATACTGCCCACTGACTGGATGTCCTCACCGCACATTGCTCACTGACTGGATGTCCTCACTGCACACCAGTGTTAATTTCATTGACTAAAATATTTTTGTTGACTAAATTAATACTATTTTAGTCAACTAAAATATGACTAAAACTGAAACAATTCAGATGACTAAAATATGTATCACTAATTTACTAGCAGATATATCAGTCTGGATGTCACACCACTTCCTCAAACTCAATCTATCCAAAACCGAACGTATAACTTTCCCTCCACCACATGCCCCTTCCCCTGATCTCTCTGTTATAATCGATGGCACAGCTATCAGCCCATCACTGCATGCCAAGGTCCTAGGTGTGGTCCTGGACTCTGAGCTCTCCTTTAAACCCCACATCCAATCACTGTCCAAATCCTGCCTCCGCAACATCTCAAAAATACGCCCCTTTCTAACCAATGACACAACAAAGCTCTTAATTCATTCCCTGGTTATCTCTCGCCTCAATTACTGCAACTCCCTTCTCATTGGCTTACCTCTACATAGGCTATCCCCCCTTCAATCCATCATGAATGCTGCTGCCAGACCAATCGCTCTGTGTCTGCTACTCCTCTCTGTCAATCCCTCCACGGGCTACAAATTAAATTCAAAATACTCATAACCACTTACAAAGCCATCCACAATTTAGCCCCCAGCTACATCATCAGCCTGGCCTCAAAATACCAACCTAATCATTCTTTTTGTTCCTCTCAAGACCTCCTGCTCTCTAGCTCCCTCGTCACCTCCTCCTTTGTTCGCCTCCAGGACTTTTCCAGAGCCTCTCCAATCCTATGGAACTCCTTATCCCAACCTGTTTGATTATCTCCTACTCTATTAGCTTTTAGACAATCCTTGAAATCCCTCCTCTTCAGAGAAGCTTATTCTACCCACACCTAACAACTGTATTCTAATTTTCTTCATTAGTTCATCCCCCACAGTTATTACCTTTTGTTTCACTTGACCTTCCCTTCTAGATTGTAAGCTCTAACGAGCAGAGCCCTCTGATTCCTTCTGTTTTGAATCGTATTGTAACTGCACTGTCTGCCCTCATATTGTAAAGTGCTGTGCACACTGTTGGCACTATATAAATCCTGTATTATAATAATTATAATACGACTAAAACTAAAATGGCATTTTACTCAAAAGACTATGACTAAAACTAAATTGAATTTATACCACAATCCTTGTCTGTAGTGCATGTTCAAACCTTAATACCATAAATAACAATCATGTTATTAGATTTTTACTCCAGTAGTATATAATGTTTGGCAGTTCTAAAGAAATACTGCATTGCATTTGACTAAACCCATTAGATTTTAGTCTAATAAAATACGACTAAAACTAAAATGGCATTTTAGTCAAAAGACTATATCTAAAAGAAAATCAAAATTTGATGTCAAAAGTAACAATGCCACACGCTACTTACTGACTGGCTGTCCACTAGGGATGGGCCGAACACCCCCTGATTTGGTTCGCACCAGAGCATGTGAACAGGCAAAACATTTGTGCAAACATGCGAATCCTATTTAAGTCTATGGGACACAAACATGAAAAATCAAAAGTGCTAATTTTAAAGGCTTATTTGCAAGTTATTGCCATAAAGAGTGTATGGTGACCAGGGTACTGCCCTAGGGGACATGTATCAATAAAAAAAAAACATTTTTAAAACAATAGTTTTTTCAGGAGCAGTGATTTTAATCATTCTGAAAGTGAAATAATAAAAATTGTTTAAGTCCTTTAAATATCATGCCTGGGGGGGGTCTGCCTGTAAAGTGGCGCATCTGTGTGATGTATGTTTACAACAGTGCCTGGGCAAAATGACATTTCGAGAAAAAAAAGTAATTGTGGCTGTAATGTATTGCTGCCTCCTGGTAATATAGATAAAAAAAATTACTGAACAATTCCATGCGAAAATTATAAAAAAATTTACGTCCCCCCCCCCCAAAATCCATACCAGACCCTTATCCCAGCATGCAGCCTGGCCGGGCAGGATAGGGGGGATGAGTGAGCCTGAACCGTACCAGGCTACATGCCCTCAACATGGGCGGGGTGGGTGCTTTGGGTCAGGGGGGGCTCTGAGCCCCCCACCCCAAAGCACCTTCTCCCCATGTTGATGGGGACAAGAGCCTCTTCCTGACAACCCTGGGCTGTGGTTGTCGGGGTCTGCGGGTGGGGGGCTTATCGGAATTTGAAAGCCCCCTTTGACAAGGGGGCCCCCAGATCCTGGCTCCCCCATGTGAATGGGTATCGGGTACATCGTACCCCTACCTGTTCGCCAAAAGTGTCAAAAAAGTAAAAACGACAGGAGGCAGTTTGGGACAAGTCCTTTATTAAAAAAATTTAAAAATAATGATAAAAGTGTCCCGCAATGTAATCCACGTCAATCACGGCGCCGACTGATCCAGAAAATGGAAGACGCATCCGACTCTTTCAGAGGCAACTCGCCGAATGGGCTGTCTCCAGTTTGACCAATTCATGGTTCCCTCAATAAACTCTAGCTCCCCAGTGCCAGCAGCACTCATGCAGTCCCAGACCATGACACTCCCACCCCCATGCTTGCTAGGCAAGACACACTTGTCTTTGTACTCCTCACCTGGTTGCCACCACTCACACTTGACACCATCTGAACCAAATAAGTTTATCTTGATCTCATCAGACCACAGGACATGGTTCCAGTAATCCATGTCCTTAGTCTGCTTGCTGTCAGCAAACTGATTGCGGGCTTTCTTGTGCATCATCTTTAGAAGAGGCTTCCTTCTGGGACAACAGCCATGCAGACCAATTTGATGTAGTGTACGGCATATGGTCTGAGCACTGATAGGCTGACCCCCCACCCCTTCAACCTCTGAAGCATTGCTGGCAGCACTCATACATTTATTTCCCAAAGACAACCTCTGGATATGACGCTGAGCATGTGCAACTTCTTTGGTTAACCATGGTGAGGCCTGTTCTGAGTGGAACCTGTCCTGTTTAACCGATGTCTGGTCTTGGTTACCGTGCTGCAGCTCAGTTTCAGGATCTTGGCAATCCTCTTATAGCCTAGGCCATCTTTATGTAGCGCAACAATTCTTTTTTTCAGATCCTCAGATAGTTCTTTGACATGAGGTGCCATGTTGAACATCCAGTGACCAGTATGAGAGAGTGAGAACACCAAATTTAACCTGCTCCTCATTCATACCTGAGACCTTGTAACACTAACAAGTCACATGACACCAGGGAGGGAAAATGCCTAATTGGGCTCAGTTTGGACATGTTCACTTAGGGGTGTACTCACTTTTGTTGCCAGCGGTTTAGACATTAACCACTTCCGGACCGCTCGCCGTCATCATACGGCGGTACTTTGCCGTTGAATACTGTTGTTATGGTAGCAGATATCTACCATAACCCCAGTATTTCTGTAAACAGCGGGCGGCCCGCTTTCAGATAGAAGTAGTCTCTGCATTGTATTCGCCGCGAGATCTCTTTTATCGGGGCGGGAGAGGTGCCCCCCGCCACTTTTCTGTTGTCTCCGCTGCTTATCGGATCCGCCGGCGGAGACGATTGTGTTTGCTCGTTACAATGCCTGGATGCCGATTGAGTTAAAGATGCCGCCCACTCGGCCCCATAGCATTGAAGAGCGGAAGCGACCTCAAACATCACTTCCACCCATAGCTCTTAAAGGAGAAAATGTTTTTTTTTTCTCAAATGACATTTCATTTTTTTTTTATTGCATTTAAGTGTAAATGTGAGATCTGAGGTCATTTTGACCCCTGATCTCATATTTAAGAGGTCCTGGCATGCCTTTTTCTAATACAAGGAATGTTTACATTCCTTGTAATAGGAATAAAAGTGATCAAAATGTATTTTTTTAAAAGGACAGTGTAAAAATAAAAAAAAATAAAAAGTAAAATAAATAAGACAAAAAAAACGTTAAAGCGTCCCGTCCCACCGAGCTCGCGTGCAGAAGCGAAAGCATACGGAAGTCGCGCCCGCATATGAAAACGGTGTTCAAATCACACATATGAGGTATCACAGCGATCGTTAGAGCGAGAGCAATAATTTTATAATTAGACCTGCTCTGTAACTCAAAACTGGTAACCTGTAGAAATTTTTAAACGTCGCCAATGGAGATTTTTAAGTTCCAAAGTTTGTCACCATTCCATGAGCGTGTGCAATTTTGAAGCATGACATGACATGTTGGGTATCAATTTACTCGGCGTAACATTATCTTTCACAATATGGAAGAAAAATTGGGCAAACTTTACTGTTTTATTTTTTTAAAAAGGCACTTTTAAGATTGCTGCTCAAATACGGTATGACATAAGGTATTGCAACGACCGCCATTTTATTCTCTAGGGTGTTAGAAAAAAAATGTAATGTTTGGGAATTAATTAATTAACCAGTTCAGGACCACGCTATAGCCGAAAGACGGCTACAGCGCGGCTCTGAAATGCCCGGAGGACGTCCATGGACGTCCTGCCTAGTACGCGCTCCCCGCGCACCCGATCACCTGTAACAACCTCAGAACGGGGAACCGTCAATGTAAACACGGCGGTTCTCCGTTCTGTGAATGGGACATAACAGATCTACTGATCCCTGTCACTGGGATCAGTTAGATCTGTTATGTCCCGACCAGCCCCGCCCCCCCACAGTTAGAACACACCCAGGGAACATTGTTAACCCCTTCACTGCCCCCTGCAGGTTAACCCCTTCACTGCCAATGACATTTATACAGTAATCAGTGGACATTTAAATTTCTGATCGCTGTATAAATGTCATTGGTGTCAAAAATGTCCGACATGTCCGCTGCAATATCGCAGTACCGATAAAAATCGCAGATCGCCGCCATTACTAGTAGAAAAAAATAATAAAAACACCATAAATCAATTCCCATAGTTTGTAGACGCGATAACTTTTGCGCAAACCAATCAAAATACGCCAATTGCGTTTTTTTTTTACCAAAAATATGCATTAGAAGATATATCGGGCAAAACTGATGAATAATTTTCTTTTTTATATTTTTTTGGATATTTAATATAGCAAAAAAGTATAGAATATTGTTCTTTTTTCAAAATCATCGCTCTTTGTTTATTTATAGCGCAAAAAATAAAAACCGCAGAGGTGATCAAATACCACCAAAAGAAAGCTCTATTTGTGGGGAAAAAATGATAAAAATTTTGTTTGGGTACAACGTCGCACGACCGTGCAATTATCATTCAAAATGCGACAGCGCTGAAAGCCGAAAATTGGTCTAGGCAGGAGGGGGTTTAAGTGCCCAGTAAGGAAGAGGTTAAAGTAATTGTATAGCAAAACAATGTGATTTTATCTTGTAAACACCGAATCTCAAAAAGAGGCTAGGTCCTTAAGTAGTTAATGGCTATGTTTTGGGTTATTTTGAGGGGACTGCAAATTTACACTGTTAGGCTCCGTTCACACAGGGGCGATGCAACTTCGGTGTGACTTTGCTAGGCAATTGCAGTGCGACTTCAGGTGACTTACAACACGACTTATGCCAGGTGACTTTGCCTGTGGCCAATTAGAGAAGGGAGGGAAGGGGCTGCCCCAAATAAAATTCTATTCTTTTCACTGTAAAGTCGCTTGCATGAAGATGGGGGATCCGACTTGAAGGCGACTTCTATTGAATCCTATGGGCACAAGTCGGATAAAAGTTGCCTTGAAGTTGTGCAGGAACCTTTTTTTGAAGTCGGAGCGACTCAGTAGCATACATTAAGATGGCTCCCATTCATTTCAATGGGATTTGAGATGTCAAGCGACTTGGGGCGACTTGAGGTGACTCAAGTCGGAGCGCAAGTCGCCCTGTGTGAACAGGGCCTTATACAAGCTGTACACTCACTACTTTACATTGTAGCAAAGTGCCATTTCTTCAGTGTTGTCACATGAAAAGATATAATAAAATATTTTAAAAAATGTGAGGGGTGTACTCACTTTTGTGAGATACTGTTTATATATATACACTGAGCAAAATTATAAACGTAACACTTTTGTGTTTGCCCCTATTTATCATGAGCTGAACGCAAAGATCTACAACTTTGTCTATGTACACAAAAGGCCTATTTCTCTCAAATATTGTTCACAAATCTGTGTTAGTGATCACTTCTCCTTTGTCGAGATAATCCATCCACCTCACAGGTGTGGTATATCAAGATGCTGATTAGACAGCATGATTAATGCACAGGTGTGCCTTAGGCTGGCCACAATAAAAGGCCACTCTAAAATGTGCAGTTTTATAAAACAGCACAATGCCACAGATATCATAAGTTTTGAGGGAGCGTGCAATTGGCATGCTGACTGCAGGAATGTCCACCAGAGCTGTTGCCCTTGAATTGAATGTTCATTTCTCTACTATAAGCCGTCTCCAAAGATATTTCAGAGAATTTGGCAGTACATCCAACCGGCCTCACAACTGCAGACCACGTGTAACCACCCCAGCCCAGAACCTCCACATCCAGCATCTTCACCTCCAAGATCGTCTGAGACCAGCCACCCAGACTGCTGCTGCAACAATCAGTTTGCATAACCAAAGAATTTCTGCACAAACTGTCAGAAACCGTCTTCGGGAAGCTCATCTGCATGCTCGTCATCCTCATCGGGGTCTCGACCTGACTGCAGTTCGTCGTCATAACCAACTCGAGTGGACAAATGCTCACATCCGATGGCATCCGGCACTTTGAAGAGATGTTCCCTTCAAGGATGAATCCCAGTTTTCACTGTACAGGGTAGATGGCAGACAGTGTGTATGGCGTCATGTGGGTGAGGTGAGCGGTTTGCTGATTGTGGATCGAGTGGCCCATGGCGGTGGTGGGGTTATGGTCGGGGCAGGCGTATGCTATGGCCAATGAACACAGGTGCATTTTATTGATGACATTTGCACAGAGATACCGTATCGAGATCCTGAGACCCATTGTTGTGCCATTGATCCACAACCATCACCTCATGTTGCAGCATGATAACGCACGGCCCCATGTTGCAAGGTTTTGTACACAATTCCTGGAAGCTGACAACATCCCAGTTCTTGCCTGGCCAGCATACTCACCGGACACATCACCCATTGAGCATGTTTGGGATGCTCTGGATTGTCGTATACAACATTGTGTTCCAGTTTCTGCCAATATCCAGCAACTTCGCACAGCCATTGAAGAGGAATGGACCAACATTCCACAGTCCACAATCAACAACCTGATCAACTCTATGCGAAGGAGATGTGCTGTACTGCGTGAGGTGAATGGTGGTTACACCAGATACTGACTGGTTTTCGGACCCCCTGGACCCCCCCCCAATACAATAGAACTGCACATTTTATGCCACACCTGTGAGGTGGATTGATTATCTTGGCAAGGGAGAAGTGCTCACTAACACAGATTTAGACAGATTTATGAACAATATTTGAGAGAAATAGGCCTTTTGTGTATATAGAAAAAGTCATATATCTTTGCGTTCAGCTCATGAAATAGGGCAAACACAAAAGTGTTGCATTTATAATTTTGCTCAGTATATATATATATGTATGGCCGTTGTGTAGGCAGCCTTATATAGTGTGGGGTGTAGACTCAGCCCGCTGAGCCATGATTGGCCAAAGGCACCCTGCCTTTGGCCAATAATGGCTCTTACAGCAGAGCGCGCTGTGATTAGCCAAAGCATGCAGGTCGGGTGCATGCTTTGGCCAATCAGCAGCCGTCAATGCACTGCGATCTCGCAGTGCATTATGGGGCACCCCGCGAAGGGCGAACTCGCCACAAGAGCCCCATAATGTTCACTATTCGGCGAACGCCCGATGTTCGAATCAAACTTATGTTCGACTTCAAAATCGGGCCCATCCCTACTGTCCACACTGCACAGTGACTATCCTCACCGCACACTGCTCATTGACTGGATGTCCCCAGCGCATTTTTGATAAGTTAGAAAAATGAAAGTGTTTGTTAACATTGATTAATATCTATTTATTAAATATATATATATATATATATATATATATACAGTATCTCACAAAAATGAGTACACGTCTCACATTTTTGTAAATATTTTATTATACCTTTTGATGTGACAACACTGAAGAAATTACACTTTGCTACAATGTAAAGTAGTGAGTGTACAGCTTGCATAACAGTGTAAATTTGCTGTCCCCTCAAAATAACTCAACACACAGCCATTAATGTCTAAACCACTGGCAACAAAAGTGAGTACACCCCTAAGTGAAAATGTCCAAATCAGGCCCAATTAGCCATATTCCCTCCCCAGTGTCATGTGACTCGTTAGTGTTACAAGGTCTCTGGTGTGAATGGGGAGCAGGTGTGCTAAATTTGGTGCTATCGCTCTCACTCTTTCATACTGGTCACTGGAAGTTCAAAATGGCACCTCATGCAAAGAACTCTCTGAGGATCTGAAAAAAGAATTGTTGCTCTACATAAAGATGACCTAGACTATAAGAAGATTGCCAAAACCCTTAAACTGAGCTGCAGCTAGGTGGCCAAGACCATACAGCTGTTTAACAGGACAGGTTCTACTCAGAACAGGCCTTGTCATGGTTGACCAAAGGGGTTGAGTGAACGTGCTCAGCGCCGTATCCAGAGGTTGTCTTTGGGAAATAGACGTATGAGTGATGCCAGCATTTCTGCAGAGGTTGAAGGGTTGGGGGTCAGCCTGTCAGTGCTCAGACCATACGCCGCACACTGCTTTAAATTGGTCTGCATGGCTGTCGTCCCAGAAGGAAACCTCTTCTAAAGATGATGCACAAGAAAGCCCGCAAAGTTTGCTGAAGACAAGCAGACTAAGGATATGGATTACTGTAACCATGTCCTGTGGTCTGATGAGACCAAGATAAACTTATTTGGTTCAGATGGTGCCAAGCGTGTGTGGCGGCAACCAGGTGAGGAGTACAAAGACAAGTGTGTCTTGCCTACAGTTAAGCATGGTGATGGGAGTGTCATGGTCTGGAGCTGTATGAGTGCTGCCAGCACTGGGGAGCTACACTTCATTGAGGGAACCATGAATGCCAACATATACTGTGACATACTGAAGCAGAGCATGATCCCCTCCCTTCATTGACTGGACGCAGGGCAGTATTCCAACATGATAAGGACCCCAAACACACCTCCAAGACAACCACTGCCTTACTAAGGAAGCTGAGGGTAAAGGTGATGGACTGGCCAAGCATGTCTTCAGACCTAAACCCTATTGGGCATCCTCAAACAGAAGGTGGAGGAGAGCAAGGTCTCTAATATCCACCAGCTCCATGATGTCGTCATGGAGGAGAGGAAGATGACTCCAGTGGCAACCTGTGAAGCTCTGGTGAACTCCATGCCCCAGAGGGAGTGCTGGAGAATAATGGTGGCCACACAAAAATTGACACTGGACAATTTGGACATTGGGCCCAAAGGTGTACTCACTTTTGCTGCCAGCGGTTTAGACATTAATGACTGTGTGTTGAGTTATTTTGAGGGGATAGCAAATTTACATTGTTATACAAGCTGTACACTCACTACTTTACATTGTAGCAAAGTGTAATTTCTTCAGTATTGCCACATGAAAAGATATAATAACATTTTTACAAAAATGTGAGGGGTGTACTCACTTTTGTGACATACTGTATATTAGGGGTGCTGAAATTAATAGATGCATTGATGCATCGGGATTCAGCCGTCCAGATGCGGCATGGATGCAGCGAATGGCCATATTCGATGTCGGGTGACGTCACCTGACATGCCCATAGGCGACTTGTCAGGTGACTTGAGTCACCTGGCAAGTCGCCTCCATGCTGCGGCTCAGTCCTGTGATCATTAGGATCACAGGACCCAGCCAAGCAGAGATCGGGATATGGGCGCTGTGATTGGCCCTCCTGATCACGTGACGACTGTGTCCAATCACAGCCATCACAATCTAAACAATTCTCTCCCCGCCAAGCTCAGTGAGAGTTCAGCGCGGGGAGGGGGGGAGAGGGGGAATCTGCACTGCAGCTCTGTGACAGCTTCCTGTACGAAGATGATTTTATACAGAGCGCGATCACAGATTACCCCACAAATAGTACACCAAGCACCACTGATACCCCTGTCCCCATACACGTCAGTGTCCACATAAAACATCTGTCACAGTCCCCAAAACATCTGTATGTCCCCATCACATCTGTCAGTGTAAAAAACATCCGTATGTCCCCCATAACATCTGTCACAGTGCACAACACATCTGTATGTCCCCCATCACAACTGTCACACTGCACAAAACATCTGTATGTCCCCAATCACATCTGTCACAGTGCACAACACATCTGTATGTCCCCCATCACAACTGTCACAGTGCACAAAACATCTGTATGTTCCCCATCACATCTGTCACAGTACACAACACATCTGTATGTGCGCCATAACATCTTTCACAGTGCACAAAACATCTGTATGTCCCCTATCAAATCTGATTAAATAAAACCAAAAGAAAGCTCTAGAGAGGAGAGGCGAGCTGGGCAGTCACATGAGTGCTGAGAGGCACTGTGCAGTATGTTGCTACATATTAAGAAGCATGTTGTACACTACAGTGGGGCACTTGCCACAGTAACAGGGGATTCAAGTTATTTTAACACCAGGCCACCACCACCACCCACACCCATCACCACCAACAAGCATCACCCACACCCCTCTACACCCATCATCACCCACTGACACCCATCTACACCCACACCCCTCACTACCACCCACACCCCTCTACACCCATCACCACCCACACCCCTCTACACCCGCCCACTGACATCCATCACCCAGCATCGCCCACACCACCACCCACACCCCTCAATACCTATCATTCCCCACACCCCCCATCCTTCTGTTCCTGTCCATGGATTCCTCCATCTCTATCCCCAGACTCTCCCATCATTCTATTCCTGTCCATGGATTCCTCCACCCCCATCCCCAGACTCTCCCATCCTTCTGTTCCTATCCATGGATTCCTCCATCCCCAGACTCTCCCATCCTTCTATTCCTGTCCATAGATTCCTCCATCTCCATCCCCAGGCTCCCCCATCCTTCCTTTCTTATTCATGGATTCTTCCTTCCTCCAGTTCCCACCCTCC
>BLSH010031997.1:62237-80006 GCA_018402905.1 Glandirana rugosa | reverse complement strand
CAGCGGTATGTGAAATCTCTAATTTCTGCTATCTGTCCTCAGAGCAACAGCACAGACAGCAGTAGTAAAGTAATCTATCTCAGGATGCAGGATCAGGTCTTAAAATGTCTCAAATCTGTCCCTCACGCAGTCAGCTACCTTTCCCTACACTAACCCAAGGAGCATGTGACTGCAGCACTGTGACTCCAGCTTATAAAGAGGCTGGGTCACATGATGCACTGGCCAATCACAGCCATGCCATTAGTAGGCATGGCTGTGATGGCTTCTAAGGGCAAACCAGTGAAACACTTGTTGATTGGCTGCCCTGCAGCTTCTCAACACGTGGAGTAGAATAGCAGAACCCCGGACCGAACCCGAACGATTTTTGAAATGTCCGGGTCCGTGCCACGGACACCCGAAAGTTCGGTACGGACCCGAACGTTACAGTCCGGGTTCGCTCAACACTAGTGGGGGATGTCGTCCCCAGGGAGACTGAACCTATACTACAAATTGATCCTGGAACTACTTATCCCAGGGCTTTGTAGGGACAAAAAGGAAGAACTGTTACTGGGCTAGGAGCAGTCGCAGAGGACATAGTGGGGGACTGCAGTCAGGTCAAATTGCAACAGTTTTGGGGATACAGGAAGGCTGAGTAGTAGACAAGACATCCCTTTGTCTGTGGGAATGACGTTGTTGAGCCTGGTGTCGCAACTTGAAAGTGGGGAGGATATCACAGCAGCTGACACTACCATTATTGTGCACAGTTGATTTGATCAGTTTCACTGTCTTAGTAATCACTACAGCCGTTTCACCTGAGGAAAATCCTGAAAACATGACCTGTTGGTGCACCTTGAGGACTGGAATTGAGAAACACTGGGTTAAAGCTTGTAGGAGGCATTTTAATTCTACTCTGACTGTGCTATGAGGCTGTAGGACCCCCGCCCTCTGTCTGTACAGTGCTGCTTGGCCCTGTGAGGATCACATGCACCCTCCCAAAAAAAAAAAAAATACACTCCAAACTGAGCATGAACAGAGTGCCCACAAGGTTCTGTAATATCAGGAGATGGATTGGGGACAGTAGATGAAGGATCATACAGCCGTTTTACACAATGCAGAATGCACAAGATTGCAGAGGATTGACCCCTTAGGATTCACAGTGAGTATAACAAGGATGCTTTACTACATATACAGACTGATTTTACTGTTTAGGTTTAGTAACACTTTAAAGAACCCGTATTGCCTCCTGGGTACACTGTTTTGATGCATATAGCCAGGTAAGGAGGAACTTGATTCTGACAGTGCCAATACCAGATTTAGGACCCAATGCACTGGCTAGTTGGGAAAGGTTTGGCAAATACTTCTGGATCATTTTCATAGCATTGTTCCTTAGACAGGACTTTCCCCAGTATAAGGGTCATTCACTGGTCCACCTGTTCATCTTCACTGTTTCACATACTTGTTTGAGTGAATATTGTAATTTTTCATTTTCTCTGGTTACTACATGATTATGTATATTGTTGCAATAAATATTCACCCATCAGCCCTGGTGTGTTGGAGAGTGTGGGGCTGCTTGGAGAATCTTGGGCACTGGGAACAAGGGACCAAAAAAAATAGTGACTCCTTTGGGGGTAAGTGCTACACCAATAACAGTGCAAGCTACCAGGAAACACCCAAATGTAGCCTGATCTCCCATGTTGTTGTGTTGTGAAGGGAAGACCTATGAGCTACCTTAGCACAAATTCTCCCAGTGTGAACCAAATCTCCATTCAAAGATTAACTGCAGAGAAAAAAACGTTGCTATTGGGAAAGGCGCCATCATGCCCCACCCTCTGTCAATCACACAACTTCAACTGTAGTAACTATAAGAGATGACAAATAGGGTGCCCCTCTACGTTTAATGGAAGCGTAGCGCTCCCCCCCCCCCCCATATAAGTCAATCCCCCTGGTTTCCCTGACCCTGGGAGTCCTCCCCCACCCCTGACACACTGGGTTCACTCATAATGTTAGTTTCCCTTTAAGTAGGACACAGTGAAGAAAGTACACAAAGTTGAGAAAATCAATAGTGTTACTCATAGTATGTAGTTAAAGAGGAACTCTGACTCAACGGGGTACATAAAAAAGGTCTTACGACAGTAAGAAGGTGAAACTCCAGTGAATAACAAGGTATGCTTCTAACTTCATATATTCAACCAATAAGTGTATAACCAGGTCAATATACTGTGCATGAGAGTGAAGCACAGGAGAGCAGGGGAATGACTACTGAAATGTCAAACCACTCTCTACTGCTCACTCTCCTGACATAGATGTAGATGAACAAGTATAAACCAGTAAATAGTAGATAAACGGGTACACCATTAGAATGACAATCATAGATATATTCAACCTGCTCTAAGGGCAAGAGTTCTTATTCGAATGCAATCTATAAAACACTCTGGCAAAATAGTAAATGCTCACTAAGTGGGGGTAAAGAAACAGATGAAGAGTAGTTGTAGTTCAATGTTCCTTGTTTGACAGTTCAGATGATCCTCAGCTAGCTTTGTGGCTTAAATGGTATATACCAATCAAATGCTGATGCAACAAAATAAATTTCCAGGAAGTGTACTATATTTGTATAAAGCACTCTTTCTGCAGCAAGACAAAGGAAGCTTCACAATGATCACTGACTTTGAACAGTGGGACTACAAATAACAGCAATCCAGTTTAGAGTATAAATGCTTGTACTCCACGTCTTCCAAACGTTAAGAACTAGGCCTTGACTACAGTTAATGTGCAGAGTCAGGTTATGTGTACACAGTGTCTGTAACAATGGACTTCCGCCCGCTTACTCCACAGGATCAATGGACACAGATGATGTATCCGCTGCTGAGGATGATGACAAGGATGGAGATGATGATGTTGGTCACTCCAGCCCTCTGGCTCCTAGGATCAGCTTCCACCGCCTCTCTCAGTGGGATGCAGGGATCAGGAACAGGCTCCACTCGGTGCAGGGTGCTTGGTGCAGGGCAGATCTTTCAGGTTGTTCACTGAAGTACTGCAAGTTTTCTGAACTGCTCAGTCTGTGAGAGTAGGCCACTATTCAGCCACCATTTACACAGAGTCCTGCCTGATCGATCCATGCTGTCCAGAGAGAGCGTGCTAGGCCCCAGCCTCAGCCTAAATAGTCTCTCCCACGAGGCACCCCTTCTCCCAGGAATCCTTCTCTGCTGCACATCCAGATGGGAAGTGTAGTTCTACTGCAGTACAGCCAGGGAGCGAATCCTCACCAGCAAACCACAACCCCCAGAGTGCATTTCTCTTGCCACTGTTAGAGTCACAGAACAGTAAACTGGCACTAGGGGAAAGAACTGCATTAAACCTGAAGGCAGAAACGTCTCTGTTGCCGGGAGTGTGCATACCCAACTCCTGACTACACTCTCCCCCCAGTTAAAGTCTTTGGTCCCCAAATACTCAGGGTTTTTTTTTTACTACCACTTAAGGAAAAAAACATAGTCAACTTAATCAACATTCAAATTCAACAAATACTGACAAACATCTGGATTTTGGTTAAACTACTTTTATACACTCTCAGTAAGTTCGTAATCAGTTTTCTGACAGGCCAGGGCAATAGCCGTGTCCGACTCAGTAGTGTCAGAGGCCACATTGAGGTCACCTTTTGCCCAATTGATGGCAACAGGGTCAGGTATAGAGTCTGAAAAGTGGATGGTGGCAATCAATCTGTCAGAGTTCTCCACCAATGTATCATAAGTAAGTCTTAGCTGAACAGGAGAACTGGGTTCCTGCTTTGCTACAGCACTCTTTTCTTGACTACCTAAGAAGGTAGTGTCTCTGCCCTGCCTCACTTCAGGAGTGGAAGTTCTCCCTGGGCTCGATGGAGGGGCAACTTCCCTTTCCGGACTGACCGAAGAAGTAATCTGTCTTTTAGGGCTCATTGTAGGAGTAAAATGCTTCACTGTGCTCATGGCTGAAGTAGGACTCTTCCCAGGACTTATGATCGAAGTGGAATTATTTTTAGGGCTGTTTATTAGAGTAGAAATATTCTTAGGACTGGTTACTGGAATATAATTGTTCTTAGGACTGGAAAATGTATGGCTAGGTTCATCAGGAATATTAAAATGTAATCCTTCTCTCCTGTTTTCTTCTTCTTTTGACAACGCTGTGTCCTTTGTGGGTCCCCCAGCAGGTCCCACCATGGGTAGACATTCCTCAGTGAAACTAATCAAGTCTCCTCGTTCAAGACTTGGAACTTGTCTGACACTTATTTCTTCTTTTAATTAACGGTGGAGCATTCCTCTTTTGTCCAGGAGAACTTTGTGATCTCCTCACTTCTCTCATTGGTTTTGGCTTTCTGAACCAAGGCCTGATCTCTATTTCAGGAATAACAACCGGATCCCACAGCCAAGAGGGTACCACCTCTTCATCTTCGCTGTCATCTTGAACTGGCCTGGTAGGCTTAACAGGGAACTTCCGACGAGATCGAGTCCTAGGGGTACCCGAATCAAAAGGAGGGATAGAGGGACAAGGAGGCATCCGGAAGTAGATGATTCCGATGCCACATCTTAAGAGGTCCGGTCTGTCCTTCTGGCTTGATCTGGTAGACTGGCCACTCTGGAAGCTTTTTACAAATGACATAGGGTTGAGGCCTCCAGTAGTCAGCCAATTTGTGCTTGCCTGGTACACCCAAGTTCTTCAACAACACCACTTTGAAATCAAAATTATTTTTGTTCCTTAACTCTCGGGTAGTGGCATGCTGCATAGCCTTATCATAGGCTTGCTTTAAGTTCTTCCGCAACCGATCCACATAACCTTTGTGAGAAGTCAAAGTGGTATCATCTGCAGATGTTCCAAAAATCAGATCAATTGGTAATCTAGCCTCTCTTCTGAACATGAGGCGATAGGGTGAGTATCCAGTTGCATCGCTCACAGTACTGTTATAGACATGCACCATGGTGGCAACATTATTTCCCTAGTGTTGATTTTTCTCAGTAGGCAAGGTCCCCAACATATTCAACAGAGTTCGATTGAATCTCTTAGGCTGAAGAACCCCTTGTGGGTGATAAGGTGTGGTCCGAGACTTTTTGATGCCCAACAACTTGCACAACTGATGTGAGAGTCGGCTTTCAAAATCTCTTCCCTGATCATAATGTATTTGGACAGGCTATCCATAATGAACGAAGAATTTTCTCCACCAGTACCTTGGCTACTGTGGCTGCATGCTGATCTTTTGTTGGATAGGCCTGAGCATATCTGGTAAAATGATCAGTCACCACCAAGATATTGCTTCTTCCCCCTTTATCTGGTTCCAGGCACAGGAAATCAATGCATACCAAATCCATGGAGCCCTGACTCTGTAAATGCTCCATAGGGGCAGCTCGAACTGGAAGGGTTTTCCTCTGTATGCAAGGTAGGCAAGAATGACAGTAGTCCTCTATCTCTCTCCTCATATCTGGCAAATAAAACCTCTCTAACTAGGTGAAAAGTTCTCTCTATGCCTAAATGCCCGTGTTCATCATGTAAAGACACCAGGACTGAGGTACGATGCTTCTTCGGGAGCTATAATTGCCAGGCCTCCTCAAACTCATCACCAGGGCCTCTTCTGTATGGCAAGCCATCCCTCAATTGTAAATGACTCCATTCTCGATGTAATATTTTAGCATGTACTATTAAGCTCTACAACAACAACAACAACATAGGATGTTGTTGTGCCAAGGCTTGAAGGGTTACATGAATATCTTGCTCTTGTTCAATCTTGAACTCCCTCTTTGTTAATCGAAAAAGCCCCTCACTTCTTACTTGGGTCAGTCCACAATAGGACTAAGGTACTCCAACATGAGAAACTCCTATGGACTCTGCTCCTACAGCCCCTCTCAGGCGGTGAACTAGGCCCCTACATAGAGCTTGTACTCCTTCAGTAGGCACAAAGGTCCATTCTTAAAACTTCTCTTCAGGGTGATGTGGCCTACGGGACAACGCATCAGTATCTCTGTTCCCAATTCCAGGTCAGTATTTTAAACTAAACTGAAATCCAGCTAACGCAGCTAATCACTGGTGCCCAGTTGCATCCAGCTTTGCAGAAGTCAGCAGATAGGCCAATGGGTTGTTATCAGTCTTCACAACGAATTGAGCCCCATACAAATAATCCTTCAATTTGTCGACAACTGCCGACTTTAGAGCTAAGAACTCCAGTTTGTGTGCTGGGTAACTTCTTTCAGAAGGAATAAGACTTCGGCTCACATAAGCCACTGGTCTGAGCTGGCCATCTTGTTCTTGGTAAAAGACACCTCCTAGCCCACCTCTGCTAGCATCCACATGAAGATCATAGGGTTTGGATGGATCAGCATAGGCTAAGACAGGAGCTTCAGTGAGACTTGTCTTTAATTGCCTGTAAGCTTCTTCACATGAATAGGTTCACTGTTCTCTAATGGACTCTTTCTTTCCCCTCCGTCCCAACTTATTCTCTTTCATCTTGCCTTCTTCCTCCCCCGAAGCTACCTGCAGCAATTCATTGAGTGGCTTAGCAATCTTGGCAAAGTTGGCCACAAATCTTCGGTAGTACGAGCAAAACCCTAAAGAGGATCTCAGTTCTGTCACAGTCTCAGGCCTAGGCCATGCAATAACCACCTCCAACATCTTTGGGTCAGTAGCCACACCAATGGCCAAGACCAAATTCCCCAAGTAAGTGACCGAAGTACGATAGAATTGACACTTCTCCAGGGATAATTTCAGCCCTTCTTCATGGAGCTTTTCGAATACCTTCTCCAGTCATGCCTCATGTCCTTCTAGTGTTCTTCCAAACACTATAATATCATCCAGATACATCAGAACTTCAACCAAGTTCATATCCCCCAATGTTCTTTCCATCAATCATTCAAAGGTGGCTGGCACCCAGACAGTCCTTGGGGCATCCCGTTGAATTCAAAGAACCCAAGGTGGCAAGGCAGTCTTCTCTTTGTCTTCAGCATGCATCGGTATCTGATAGTATCTACTTTTCAGATCCTGCACACTAAACCACTTGGCTTCAGCAAGACACTGAAGAGCATCTTCAATCCGTGGGGTGGTGTATTGATCCGGAATGGTTCGACGGTTAAGGGTTCTATAGTCTATGAACATATATAGTGTTCCATTCTTCTTCCGAACCACTACAATGGGTGAGACATACGGACTTCGGGACTCTTGAACCTCTCCAGATTTTTTAGCTCCACCTGCTGCTCTCTCAAATCTTCCAAGTCACTGAGCGGAATCCTCTGAGCTCTCTCCCGGAAGGGTTTATCTTCCTGCAGGCGTATACAATGCTGGGTACTCTTAGCACATCCCACATCAAAATCATTGCTAGAGAAGATTTTCTCCCACGGATCTGTTACTTCATCCTTCCTCTCCAAGAAGGGGGTAATACAGCAGAACACTCCTCCAATTCCTTCCGTAATCCTTATCTCTCCTCACTCTTCTCAACCTCCTCTCGAGACACTGGGGTGGCAGCGCTCACTTGGCCTACCGACATTTGGGCTCTCAATATCACAGGGTGATCTGAGACATTCTGAAGACTAATAGGCACCCTCTTATCAGCAGAGCTTTGATAGAAACCAACTCAGGAACCATTGCTATGCCAGCTGCTTCAGTTTGTGCATCCATCTCTAGCACATATTCGCCCGACTCCATGGACAGGAGCCTTCTTCTTTTTAATCATCTGCTGGCAAGCCTGATATAATTTAGAGTGAATCTCCATTGGCACAGACCCATCTTCTCCTATTACCTTCTCCAGCAATCTTATCACCAAGTCTGTATTTGTCCCAATCAGCATGGAAGTTTGTTCATCACCTGGAGGCCTGGGACACACCACGGCTAGGATATCAAATGTCTCAACCTTCCCTGTCATTGCTGGTCCAAAGGAAATTCTTATGTGGATGTATCCATCATATGGAGACTTGTCGGTCCCAATTCCCCAAATCTCTAACTCTTCAAGTTTGTTCAGAGGAATATGCTTTAGGTACTGATAGTAGAAAGTGACTTGGGCTCCTGTATCCAAAAGAGCTCATGTATAGACACCTTCCACCTGCACTGACACGATAGGGAATGGCTCCACTAACTTCTCAGGTAACCTATCCATTCATGCTTTATTAGTGTTTCTTTTTGGCCCACTTTGAGAGGATCTAATTCTAGCCCTGGGTGGTGAATGAGCATTGACTCCCTGCACCTGACCCTCAGACCCCGGTGATGGGTTATTTGCTTTAGGAGATATCTCTCCCTTCTTCTTCCCTTTCTTTGGACTCTGTTTGCCTTTGTCTAGTTTCTTGGAGCTCCGTTCCTTCTTCGGATTCTCAGTTGGCTCCTTCACTGAGACCCTCTGAAGTTTCCAGCTTTCTGAGTGGATAGCAGCTGTTGTAATGCTTTCAGTAACTCAGCCATGAAATTGAATTCTTCAATCTTCTTTGGACACTGTCTTCCCCACACTTAAAGCGCTTTAGAGGGTCAGCTTTATCCAACTGGGTGGTGACTTGAGCTACCATCACCCGCAACAACATCTGTTTTAGTTGATCTTGAGCCTGAGCCACTTGAGTGAGCATCTTGTCTGGAGATTCTTCAAGTGCAGGTGAAGACAGAGGAGTTTTAGTACTCTCCCTCAACTCTGACTCTTCTTCACTGTCCACTTCAATTTGCACTGGTTGAGCAGACACCTTCCCAGTTTTTGGGATAGTATTGATCCCTTCTCATGGTCCCTGATTCTTCTCATCCAACAGGGCTTCTTCCTCCCTAACCATTTTCATCAGTTCAGGGTAAGTTGGTGCTGTCTGTAGAAGCACAATAGGGTGATTGGGTCTTGCTCCCTGTAAAATGTTCTCCCATCTGACTTTGTAAGCTTCTTTTGGATCGATTCCCTTTTTTAAGATAATTTGATGTAAGACAATATCCATTCTAACAACATAGGCAAACGACTTCCCTCCTCTGGACTGGTGTGTGTGCTCGAATTTGTACATCAAATCAGGAATCATATCCACCCTACCATACGCTGCACACAATGCTTCAGTGTAATCCATGGCCACACACTCAGGCTTTCCTCTCTTCAAACTTCGGATAACATCTACAGCAGGACTTCTCAAGCTCTCACTTATTCTCTGTCTCTTCACTGCTTCCGGTACATTCCAATCCTCCACAGCTTCAGTCGCTTGATCCATCCACTTCTCAAATTCATCCTCACCTTCAGGTGTGGGGGTGCAGCCTGAGAAGGACTGCAGCTTCCTGTAGCCCTGATTGGCTGTAATATTGTTGCTCTTGATAAAACTCTCTACCAGCTGACTCATATCCATATAGAACGAAGCTGGAGGCATCCCTTTGTTTGTGGTATCAGCTTCTTATTCTTCCACATCAGGACTCTCAGGAAGATCACCAGCACGATTCCCCCCAGGAAAGGTCCACCTGAGAACTTCATTGCCGCTGGCATGCATTTGTGCCCGCGTGCGCACCTGCGCACATTTGTGCGCATGTGCACGCATTTGTGCATGTTCGCGAAACGGGTGCTGTCTGATCTACAGCGTTACCCGTGATCACCTGCTATCTGTTATCTGTTCCTGTGTTACCTGACCCGGCTTGATTGAAGTACTCTGATATCCGCCTGCACCCGAACCCGGCTTGTCTCGACTACTCTTCTGCCTGACCCTCTGTACCTCGCTGCCAGCCCGTTGCCGAACCTGCTTGCCCCTGACTCTGCTTCTGTGCCTGTGACCATCCGGTCTCTTCAAGTATCCTGCTCTGAACACCAGCACCTTTCTAGCACATCTCCTGACCACCTGCTGACGGATACTCTTGGACTTCTACAGGCACTCATACCTCACCGTGCTCCTGTGGCCACCGTCTCAACCCCAGCGGTCCCTCAAACCGGAGTCGTAGGAGAGGCCATCCCCGACCGTCAGGCTCACTACCTGGTACGTGACAAGGACACACCGAGCCACACCAAGACTTTTCTTGGTATAAGTCTCCTTCTGTCCATAGAGGTATCACATAGGCTTCTAATCCTTCATCTAAACTCACAGTCTCTTCTCCAAGTTCAGCTGGAACGCTATCTCGGCACTCAATTAGGGCATAGGTGTGGCCTTCTCCATAGTCAGGCTTCAGATCCACAGGATAAGATCCTTGCCCTGGGAAAGCTCCTCTCATCATCAGCCGTACATCTTTCTCTGACCATCCAACTCCAGGCAGCTTCAGCACACTGGACAACTCCAGACGATTCCTTTCCTCCTGCACCCATCTGACAGCAGTAGCAGGGTCCATCTTCTCCTTTATTCTGGGTGGTTCATCAGACTTGCTGGGGCTTACAATGAGGGGGATCCCGGACACCCCTTGGGGGTTGCAAGCAGGGGCGGACTGACAACTCATGGGGCCCCCGGGCAATAGGAGATCATGGGCCCCCCTGTGTCCCTGCCACACTGCCTACATTACATACATTGGTCCCTACCCCCTTTAGCCGCAGAGGTAGCAGTTGAGGATGTACGCATGCTGCAGCAGGAATTATACCCCCTGTTGCTTTTATTGGGTGATCACGACCCATTCAAGTGAATGGGGCCACTCTGCAAACATTCTGTAACCATGTGCAATGCACACAGTAGCAGCATGCTAGTGTGGGATGCAAGGGGTTAAAGCAGGTGATGTGATGAGGCAACACAACGTCTCCTTATCGCCTGCTTTAACCACTTGGTTGCTGTACTACACAAGGCTGCATGGCCTTGGCAGAGCAGCCCCATGCCAAGCGTGACGGGGTGTACAATTCCTGCTGCGGTTGCAACATGTGTACACCCCTGGCTACTGCAGTTAAAGGGGATGCGGTTGTGGTAAAAACAGACATAAAGTGCGGTTTTACCACCCCCAAACTGTGAATGTAAACAAGCTTTTACTGTCCTGAGCTCCCCATAACAGTTGGTTTTCAGGGCTCTTCCTCCCCCTGTCTGTGTACATCATAGCCAAGAAGTCGGAACCTTAGCGAGGTCTGTGTGCTGTGCAGGCTGAGAGGGAGAGATGTTGGCTGCCACAGAGGGGTATCGCTGCAAAGCTTGGGCTTCCCGCAAGAGGTGCGGGGAAGATATCTTATAAGTGCCCGACACCAGCAAGCCTCTGTCAGCCTAGTTGCCGAAGCTCAGTGCTAGAACTTGTACCAGTACTGAGCTCCGGTATAAACAGAGATTCCTTGGGACACGGGTACTCTCATGAGGCCCCCTACTGGCCAAGAGCCCTCAGACGATGCCCGAATGCCCTAATGGTCAGTCCTCCCCTGGTTGCAAGATAAGTCAACCCCCTGTTTTCCCCAACCCTGGGAGTCCTCTGCCACCGTTGACACACTGGGTTCATTCATAATGTTAGTTCTCCTTTAAGTAGGACACAGAGAAAAAAGTACACAAAGTTAAGAAAATCAATAGTGTTTACCCAAAGTATATAGTTAAAGAGGAACTTTGACTCAACAGGGTACATAAAATATAGGGGTGCTGAAATTAATCACTGCATCGATGCATCGCGATTCTGCCATCCACGATGCAGCATCGATGCAGCGACTGCCCATAATCGATTAGAGGTGACGTCATCAGACTTGTGGGCGACTCAGCGCGATCTCTGCACAGCGCGACTTGCAAATTACTTCTCTAATAGAAGTCAATGCAAGTCGCCCCCAAAGTCGTACAGGAACCTTTTTCTAAGTCGGAGCGACTTGAGTAGCTCCGACTTAGAACAGTTCCAATTGCAGTGCATGGAGGCGACTTGTCAGGTGACTTAAGTCGCCTGACAAGACTCCTATGTGTGAACCAAGAGTCAGCGCTGTTGCGGCTTCTTCCCGGATGTCTGCCTAATTTTCAGATCCATGATTGAAACCCCAAATTACATTTGTAATTAGTACATTAGTACAGTTATTCTTCATGCACGTTTATCTAGCAACATACCACAGTGCCTCTCTCGGCACTCGTTACCGCCCAGCCCGCCTCTCTCCTCTTTTGTCTCCAGCAGACGTCAGCGGTGAATTCTCATCCCCGCCCGCCTCTCTTCTGATTTGTCAGCTACAGTCAGCGGGCAGGGCTGAGAAATCCACCGCTGACGTCTGCCGGAGACAAGAGAGGAGAGAGGCGGGCTGGGCGAGTGCCGAGAGAGGCACTGTGGTATGTTGCTAGATAACCGTGCATGAAGAATAACTGTACTAATGTACTAATTACAAATGTAACTTGGGGTTTCAATCACGGATCTGAAAATTAGGAAGAAATCTGACACCCCTCACACCCACCCACTTACACCCCTCACCATCCACTGACACCCCTCACACCCACCCACTGACACCCCTCACCATCCACTGACACCCCTCACACCCACCCACTGACACCCATCACACCCACCCACTGACACCCCTCACCACCCACCCACTAATACCCCTCATCACCCTCCCACTGATACCCCTCACCATCCACCCACTGACACCTCTTACCATCCACCCACTGACACCCCTCACACCCACTTACTGACACCCCTCACCATCCACCCACTGACACATATTTGTATAAAGCACTCTTTCTGCAGCAAGACAAAGGAAACTTCACTGTGATCACTGACTTTGAACTGTGGGACTACACATGATCAATGGATGCAGATGATGTATCCACTGCTGAGGATAATGATGATGACAAGGATGGAGATGATGATGTTGTTCACTCCAGCCCTCTGGCTCCTAGGATCGGCTTCCAATGCCTCTCTCAATGGTTCTCCTGGGTCGATCGTTCAAGCGGGATGCAGGGATCAGGATCAGGCTCCACTCGGTGCAGGTCAGATCTTTCAGGTTGCTCGCTGAAGTACTGCAAGGTTTCTGAACTGCCCAGTCTGTGAGAGTAGGCCGCGATTCAGCCACCATTTACACAGAGTCCTGCCTGATCGATCCACACTGTTCACAGAGAGCGCGCTAGGCCCCAGCCTCAGCCTAAATAGTCTCTCCCATGAGGCACCTCTTATCCCAGGAATCCTTCTCTGCTACACAGCCAGATGGGAAATGTAGTTCTACTGCAGTACAGCCAGAGGGTGAATCCTCACAAGCAAACTGCAACCCCCAGAGTGCATTTCTCTGCAAGAGCTGCATTAAACTTGAAGGCAGAAACGTCTCTGTTGCCGGGAGTGTGCATACCCAACTCCTAGCTACACAAGGATAAGTCTGCAGGGAGCACATGAATAAGTCTGCATTAATGAACTTCTTCAGCAGTTTTCTGCTGGTCTGTGGTTATAATATTTGGGGCATATTTATGAAACTGTCCCGTATTAACCATTATTCAATATACAGGAATGGGCAGCAAATCTTTAGGCCTCATGCACACTGATCTTTTAGCCTTGGTGCATGAGGCTCCAGCATTTAGGTGCAGGTTAAAAATATAGGTGCACCATCCAAACCTGCTGCCGGCAGCCTGTAAAAGTCTATGAGAAGCTGACAGCTTCTGTGGCTGGATGGGGTTGGACAGTGCAATGAGAGCACCAAACAGTACTTACAGTATGTTTAGGGCAGAATGTGCCCAGGGACAAATGCCCGGAAAGCTAACAGTTTACATTCTGAGCATGTATCTCTGGGTGCATACTGCCCTCAATGTAGTTACCACTCAATGCACAGTCCAGCCTCAACAGCTGTCAGACTTTTACAGGCTGTCAGTAGCGGCGTTGGGACGCATTTACCTTCCACGTGCACCTAAATGCCCAGCTTACATGCATAAGGGCTAAATGCCCAGCCTGCATGGGGCCTGATTACACATGCAATCCAGCAGTCCTTGGAAAAAATATCTTAATAATAATACATATAATGAATAAATGCACCATTAATTTCTAGAAATATGTACCTAATTTTCTTGGCTTACAAATATATAAAACCACTTATTAATTTATCAATGGTGTTTTTCATGCAATCTATTTTCAATATTTTTTCCACTTATTCTTTTATCTCACCTATTCTGCATGTAGTCATCTGGTAAAAATGTGGCTCAAGCACCTGCAGGTGTAAACTACGTCTTGTCTTAACCAGGTGGGGGTGTATGTCTAAATACACCCCCACCTGTTTATGACAAGACCTAGTTTTTACTATGATTATCTTAGGAAAAGCTTCTAGAATGTACTGCTGGAGGCAATCTGTAGTCTCCTTTCTATGCAGATTATCTGTACAGATCCCCAGACAAGAGAAAGAGGAGATGCCGTTTTGCTTTAACACATGTTATGCCGTGCATTAACATGCATTGTGCTAAAGGCAGCTCATTAAAATTAGTTGGACACCAATGCAGCCTAATGTGCTGAAAATCGGACATGCACCAATATTGGCAAAACAACACTGGCATGTGTTGCAGCTTGCTGCAATGCAGATGTGCTGCCTGAGTGTTGGGGTGTCATTTAATATGAATGGCACTACAACTCAGCAAAGCATGCAACGTGCTTTGCTGCGCATTGCATATTACCACAACACGAAAGTATAAGTGAGCCTTTCTGTGTGCTAAACTATAGAGATCCTATTAATATCTCTTGCTCCCCCTACAGTCCTCTTACTGAATGTATCCACAAGTATTCAGAAATAGCAAAAGGAAGAATAAAAATAGGGAACACATTTAAAAATTGCTGAACTTTCATTGTTAAACATTCCAATTCTCAGATTTCAGCTCTGAGTACCAATAATCTGAGGAGCTTGACATGTGGTCATGTTGTAAGAATACAAATCCTGGTATACGCCCAGATTAGTGAGAAACATATCCAGATTAGTCACCAAAGTTTCTTTATATGCCCTTGAAGTTACAAAAAAACCCATGGCCCACTCTTACAAACAGGAAACCACAGGGGAATAACGTTTTTTCAGCAAGTTCAACAGGCTACTACAGAGGAACTACAGAGCTCAGCAGAAGATGGATGGCATAGTTGGTGAAGGTAGAAGATCAGCAACAAGGACATGGGAAAAAAGTTTTTTTCCCGGAGTTTTGCTTTAAGGTGGACCTCTATTCTTAGAGATGAATGTACACCATGTACACTGACCCCACCTCTGTTCTCCAGTTAACTCTCAGGTCTCCATGACAACATACACCTTCTCTGTAATCTGCATATAGAGGGAATATGCAGAGCCTTATATAAATCCACTACAGTTGAGCGGACACCTGGATGTTCGGGTTCGTTTCGTTTGGTCGAACTTTATGGAAAAGCTTGGGTTCGGTACCGAACTTCACCCCGGACCCCGAACCCAATGAAGTCAATGGTGACCCGAACTTTTGGGCACAAAAATGGCTGTAAAAAAGTCCTGGAAAGGGTTAGAGGGCTGCAAAAGGAAGCAAAATGGGGGTAAGGAGTAGGACAAGTGCCCTACAAACAAATGTGGATAGGGAAATACCTTAAAAACACATTAAAAAAATTAAAAATGGGAGGAGGAGGTGGATGTGGAGTAGGAGCCAGCCTAGAGGTTTACTAGACCGTGACCGTGGCAGTGTAGGTGGGAGTGGCAGTAGTGGAGGAGGAAGAGGAGGAGGAGGAGGTAGCCAACACTGTTATTTGTTCGTTTTTTTTTCTAATTGGGGTAGCCCCCAAAATATTGAGACATATTAAAAAAAAAAACAAGTATACCAATGGCTGTGTGAGGACGGTCTAAATGTGTATTCTGTACAAGGTACAGACAAGTCTTGTGGGATCCATGCCTGGTTCATTTTAATAAATGTTAGCTTGTCCACATTGGCTGTGGACAGGCGGCTGCGCTTGTCTGTGATAACGCCCCCTGCCGTGATAAACACACGTTCAGACAATACACTGGCTGCAGGGGAGGCCAGCACCTTCATAAAGGGCAAGCTCAGGCCATGTGCCCAATTTGGAGACCCAGAAGTTGAATGGGGCAGACCCATCAGTCAGTACGTGTAGGTGTGTGCACACATACTGTTCCACCATGTTGCTGAAATGCTGCCTCCTGCTAAGACGTTGCCTATCAGCTGGTGGTGCTGTTTGTTGTGGCGGGCTGCTGACAAAGCTTTTCCACATTTCGGCCATGCTAACCCTGCCTTCTGAGGTGCTGGCGGTGCCACAGCTGTGTCGGCGACCTCTTCCTCCTCCTCTGTCTTCGCCTTGTGCTTCCACAGAGCCCCCGGTGTCATTTGGGAATGCCCTCAGCAGCGCGTCTACCAGCATGCGCTTGTAGTCGCGCATCTTCTGATCACGCTCCAGTGAGGGAATTAAGGACGACACATTGTCCTTGTAACAGGGATCCAGCAGGGTGGCCACCCAGTAATCGGCACAAGTTAAAATGTGGACAACTCGGCTGTCATTGAGCAGGCACTGCAGCATGTAGTCGCTCATGTGTGCCAGGCTGCCCAGAGGCAAAGACAAGCTGCCCTCTGTGGGAGGTGTATCATCTGTGTCCTCCGTATCCCCCCAGTCATGCTCCAGTGATGCCCAGGAGCTGCGTTGGGTGCCACCCTGCTGTGAACACGGTTCCTCCTCCTCATCATCTTCCTCGTCCTCCTCATCCTCCAGAACTGTGCCCTGGCTTGAAAATGTTTTACCTGGCCTATGCTGGTGCAGGAACCCACCCTCCGAGCCACTTGTGAATGACTGGCCTGATAACCGTGGAAATGACCCCTCTTCCTCCTCCTCTTCCTCCTGTGCCACATCTTCTTCCATCATCGCCCAAAATGTTTTTTCAAGGAGACATAGAAGTGGGATAGTAATGCTGAGAACAGCGTCATCGGCACTGGCCATGTTGGTGGAGTACTTGAAACATCGCAATATGGTACACAGGTCTCGCATGGAGGCCCACTCGGTGGTGAAGTGGTGCTGTTCCGCAGAGTGACTAACTCGTGCGTGCTGCAGCTGAAACTCCACTATTGCCTGCTGCTGCTCGTACAGTCTCTCCAGCATGTGCAAGGTGGAGTTCCACCTTGTGGGCATGTCGCATAGGAGGCGGTGAGCGGGAAGGCCGAAGTTCCACTGCAGCGCAGACAGGCGAGCAACAGCAGGATGAGAACGCCAAAAGCGCGCACTTTATGCAGCAGCTCTGACATATCCGGGTAGTTTTTAAGAAATTTCTGCACCACCAAATTCAGCGCATGCGCCAGGCAAGCGATGTGCGTCAAACCGGCTAGGCCCAGAGCTGCTACGAGATTTCGCCCATTATCGCACACCACCAGGCCGGGCTTGAGGCTCAGTGGCAACAACTACTCATTGGTCTGTTGTTCAATGCCGGTCCACAGCTGCTGCGCAGTGTGGGGTTTATCCCTCAAACATATCAGTTTTAAAACAGCTTGCTGTCGTTTCTCCCTGGACGTGCTGAAGTTGGTGGTGAAGGTGTTACGCTAAGTGGATGAGGAGGTGGTAGAGGAGGAGGAGGAGGAAGCGCAGTAGGAGCAGGAGGCAACAGGAGGCAAAGAGAAATGCCCTGCAATCCTCGGCGGCGGAAGGACATGCACCAAACGGCTAGCCGCCTCAGGCCCACCCGCCACTACATTTGCCCAGTGTGCAGTTAGTGAGATATAGCGTCCCTGCCCGTGCTTACTGGTCCACGTATCAGTGTTTATGTGGACCTTGCCACAGATGGCGTTGCGCAGTGCACACTTGATCTCGTCCCCGACTTGTTTGTAGGACAACGGAGGACGAGGATGACGCGAAGGAGGAGGAGGAGGAGATGGTGGAGGAGTAGGTGAATCGCATTGTGGAAGTGGTGGTTGAAGTCGTGCAGGTCCCTCTTTGCTGTCGTTCGACAAAATTTTGACTATACAAACTCCCTATTTGGGGTGTGACGCGTCGTCGACACCTGGCCGTAACTTGTTGTCTGGTTACTCATCAACAACG
>BLSH010031997.1:37829-62227 GCA_018402905.1 Glandirana rugosa | reverse complement strand
CCGGGGAATGCCTTTGAGCTGCCTTTGGTGTGCTAGGTCCCTGGGTGCGGTGGGTAGTAGCAGGCATACTCTCTTGGGGACGCTCACTCCGCTTTTGCAACCTGCTTCCTCTTTGCAACCACCACCTCTTCCTCCAAACTGCACACGTCACTCGCATGACCTTCATTCCATGTGGGGTCTAGGACCTCATCATCCTCCACATCATCTTCCACCCACCCTGCACCACTGCCCTCCTTGTCAGTCTGCACACTGAGGAAAGCCGCAGCAGTTGGCACCTGTGTTCGTCATCATCAGAGACGTGCTGCAGTGGTGTTTCCATGTCCTCATCCTGCAACAGAAGTGGTTGGGCATCGGTGCACTCAATGTCTTGAAACTTCTTGGGCAGGGCTATGTGTATGGTCCACGGAAAGCACACTAGCAGAGTCATCAAAAAGCATAAGAGACTGCTCTATGACTTGGGGCTCAGACTGCTTGGCTGATTTACAGGGGGCTGAGGTAAAAGACAGATGGCCATGGGGTTCAGGTTCCAACTCTGAGCTTTCATCAAGGGACCGGGTGGCAAACAATGTGAAGGAACTGGAGGCACTGTCAGCCACCCAATCTACTATCGCCTGTACTTGTTCTGGCCTCACCATTCGTTGAGCGCCATTCAGGCCTACTGTATAACGTTGAAGGTTCCGTCGACCTGTCCCTAATGCAGTATGAGATGATTTTAGAACAATAATCATCCCCTCAAAGCACCGACAGGAACCTCTCCCTAATGCAGTAGGAGATGGTTTTATAACGATAAACACTCCCTCAGAGCACCAACGGGAGCGTCTCCCTAATGCAGTAGTAGATGGTTTTAGAACGATAAACTCTACCTCAGAGCACCAACATGAACCTCTCCCTAATGCAGTAGGAGATGGTTTTAGAATGATAAACCCTCCCCCAGAGCACCAACAGGAACCTGTCCCTAATGCAGTAGGAGATGGTTTTATAACGATAAACTCTCCCTCCGAGCACCAACAGGAACCTCTCCCTAATGCAGTAGGAGATGGTTTTAGAACGATAAACTCTCCCTCAGAGCATAAAACAGGAACCTCTCCCTAATGCAGTAGGAGATGGTTTTAGAATGATAAACTCTCCCTCAGAGCACCAACAGGAACCTCTCCCTAATGCAGTAGGAGATGGTTTTAGAACGATGAACTCTCCCTCAGAGCACCAACAGGTACCTCTCCCTAATGCAGTAGTAGATGGTTTTAGAACGATAAGCTCTCCCTCAGAGCACCAACAGGAGCCTCTCCCTAATGCAGTAGTAGATAGTTTTAGAACGATAAACTCTCCCTCAGAGCACCAACAGGAACCTCTCCCTAGTGCATTAGTACATGGTTTTAGAACGATAATCTCTCCCTCAGAGCACCAACAGGAACCTCTTCCTAATGCAGTAGTAGATGGTTTTAGAATGATAATCTCTCCCTCAGTGCACCAACAGGAACCTGTCCCTAATGCAGTAGTAGATGGTTTTAGAATCTCTCCTTCAGAGCACAAACAGGAACCTCTCCCTAATGCAGTAGTAGATGGTTTTAGAATGATAATCTCTCCCTCAGAGCACCAACAGGAACCTCTCCCTAATGCAGTAGTAGTTGGTTTTAGAATGATAATCTCTCCCTCAGAGCACCAACAGGAACGTCTTCCTAATGCACTATAAGATGGCTCTGAACACTAATGTCTCCCTCACAGCACAGACAGGAACATCTCCCTAATGCACTATAAGATGGTTCTGAACGCTAATGTCTCCCTCACAGGACCGCAATGAAGGTCTCCCTAATGTAGTCTGGGATGGTGGTGAACGCTAATCTTTCCCTCACAGTACCACCATGAAGCTTTCCCTTCTCTAGTCTGAGACGATCTGACACGCGGCGCTACGTGACTCCAGCCTCATATAAAGGCTGATTCACATGATGCTCTGGTCAATTACAGCCATGCCATTAGTAGGCATGGCTGTGATGGCTTCTAAGGGTAAACTAGTGAAAAGCTTGTTGATTGGCGGCCCAGCAGCTATAGAAAAGGCACCAAAAATACCCGAATACCGAACCCAAACCTGGACTTTTTTTCAAATGTCCGGGTTCGGGGCACAGACACTCTAAAGTCCGGTATGGACCCAAACTTTACAGTCCGGGTTCACTCAACTCTAAAATCCACACGTTTTGCTTTTTGCACTACTAATTACCAGTAGCGGAGTGAGCCCTGCTGTGCACACTGTGTGGGCTCCACACGTGCACTTAACTTAACTCTTGGCCCTCCGTAGCTCTGTACAGGATGGGAACCTCTGTGGTGCACATCCGCTTCCAGTGCTCCAGCAGCTCAGTGCTGCTTGTTACACTTTCATTATCCCAGGTAACCACTTGTGTCTCCATGCTACTACACTTCACCCCAATGTCATACCCCAATGTGTTAAGACCCACTCTGTGAACTATGTGTGTGCCTGTTGCTTGCAGTATACCTTCAGACCAGACAAGGGAAACGTTTCACTACTTTACTTAGAAAGGGTGTAAAAATTAACATTCCACAGTCCAACATTTAAATGTAAGATTATTCCTATGCCTCTAATCCTAACTAGAGGATGTGTGCTGCCCAGCATAAATGTAATGGTGAAGTCCAAGCAATGAGGGCCAGTTTACACCACATGCAGTCCAGTACGTTTTTATTCTGCATCAAAAATGCATGGAAAGTAGGTTATATGGTTTCCAATGGCATAGTTCACACCAGTGCAGTCAGTTCCAGTCAGTTCCAGTCAGTTCCAGCTCCAGAAAAAAAAGTAGAACATGCTGCATTTTTCATGCACTGAACTGTACTGGAACGCGGTAAAACGCATCAAAAACGCACTGGAACGCACCTACATTCACCAAAAACGCACTGGAATGCGCCTACATGCACCAAAAACGCACTGTAATGCACATGTCCTAAGAAAAAAAGGGGGAAAAAACTGCACTGGACTGCATCAAAAACGCACCGGAACGGACCGGAAACGCGTCAAAAACATACATGCAGAAAAGCATCCGGAACGCATCCGGACTGCGTTTCTATGGTGTGATCTGGCCCTCACAGTCCTTCAGAGACATAATCCAATGCTGGCATCTTCAGGGCGAAGCCTAGATTCAGATAACTATCCCGATGATGTTAGATGGCTTCCTTCTGCTGTTCATGGGTGTCATTCTCCGTCTCCCTCCAATACGGGTACTTGATCTTTCTTCTGCAAGGGGCTCTCATAAGGGGAAGCCCAATAACTTTCACGACTACCACTCCAGGGGTTCTTCACAGGGGAATCCCCTAACACTCTGTACCGGTTCATCTCCCCTTTTATATCACACAGTATTAGTGGGCCAGACCCAGAGAAGGACCCGCCAAAGACCAAAGACCAGGAAACGCATTAACTCTTACCCTCCCAGCTGGGACAGCACCTATATAACTATTTCAACCTGCCCACAAGGACAGTAGCATTTGGAATATTTTATGAAATTGGTCTGGCACTCCATCTGTTTGTTTATATTCTGAATAGAGTGAAATCACAGACCATAATCCCTAACAAGTCACCTTTCATGGATAAAATCTTGGTCAGGGGTGTGGGGTATATAGTCAACATAGATTCCAGGTATTCGGATTAGGGAGTTATTTGCCAGTCTTGAGCAGGAATTATTCAAGCACCTTTTGCCAGTCTTGAGCAGGAATTATTCAAGCACCTTTTGCCAGTCTTGAGCAGGAGTTATTCAAGCACCTTTTGCCAGTCTTGAGCAGGAGTTATTCAAGCACCTTTTGCCAGTCTTGAGAAGGAGTTATTCAAGCACTTTTTCCAATTTCCACCAAAATATAAAATCTGAGCATTTCATTTTCAGCTGGCTCAACAGTACTTTCTTAAAATACTTGTTATATTCTTTCATGTTGATAATTTAACAGTTATCTGCTGTACCTGCATTTTACTTTCCTCACCCACACTACTTTGTTCTGTGAACATAGGTATTATGATGGTTTTATTTATCTTTTTGTGGCAGAAGGTCTGGTATAACTTTATACTGGTTTGCATTCAGATCTCCACTAGATGGCGCAGAGAGCCCACACAATTGAAGCAAAATAATGCTTCTACAATGTTTTCATTTTTAAATATTTTAGAAAAGGAAAACAATTCTACATAAAACATGTCAAATAAATGCCAAAACGAATGTCATACCTTAAAACATTTACTGAAGCATGTAGAGAGAGGTTTAAAGTATAAGTAAACCCTCAGCTTGTAAAACAAAAAATAAAATAGAAAATAGTATTGAAAGCCAAAACATTTGTTTATATATCAGCACTGATTCTAGTAATCAGCCTCAGTGTTCAGGTGCTTCAGTGACAGACACTCATCAAGAGTACTGACTATGCCTCTCCTTTCTGCCTCCCCTCCCCCCTTCATTCATAGAAGCCATGAATGAACAACAATTTATGAATGAAGAGGGCGGAGCTTTGATTCATCTGCCTGTCCTCAATATATCACTTTTCATTTATCAAAGCTATAGTACAGCTTCTATGAATGGAGGGGGTGGGGGTGAAAAGAAAGGCAGGGACACCTATTAGCAAAAGTATGTAGGCATAGGACACACCCCCTGTCACACCCCCTTAAAGGAGTATTATACAAAAAAAAGATTAGTTAACCTGTTCCTTACCGAGTCATAGTAATATGACGTCGGCAGGAACCTCTCCTCGATCCGGGCCGACGTCATATGACGTTGGCCGCTTCTCGTCGCTACTGCGGGCCCCTGGGGGAGGATCGATTGTGTGCCGCGGGGTCGTGTCCCCCCCCGATCGGGGTAAAGAGCCAATAAAATTGGCTCTTTACCACGTGACCGGCTGTGTCCAATCACAGCCGGTCACTACCAATATTCCCGTGCACGCTGCTCGTGCGCGCCCCCGGGGGAGCGCGGCACGGCGATCAGGGCTGAGGATTGTCCCTCGGACACAGCCCAGCGCCGATTAGTGTAAAGAGCCAATAGAATTGGCTCTTTACCACGTGACCGGCTGTGTCAATCACAGCCGGTCATGTGATGTAAACAAACCATGGTAGCTAGCTGTCACCGCGGTTCTCCCTGTCACACACCGATCGTGTGTGAGAGGGAGATTGCGGTAACAGCTCGTTACCGTCCACTGTGTACACCAAGCACACTGATTACCCCCCCTAATAAAGAGGACCTGTCCCCACCCCATCAAAGTACCTGTCACAGCCCATCAGAGTACCTGTCACCTGTCCATCAAAGTACCCGAGTACCTGTCACCTGTCCATCAAAGTACCCGAGTACCTGTCACCTGTCCATCAAAGTACCCGAGTACCTGTCACCTGCCCATCAAAGTACCTGGGTACCTGTCACCTGTCCATCAAAGTACCCGAGTACCTGTCACCTGTACATCAAAGTACTCGAGTACCTGTCACCTGTCCATTAAAGTACCTGAGTACCTGTCACCTGTCCATCAAAGTACACAAGTACCTGTCACCTGTCCATCAAAGTACCTGTCACCAGCCCATCAGAGTACCCGAGTACCTGTCACCTGCCCATCAGACTACCCAAGTACCTGTCACCTGCCCATCAGAGTACCTGAGTACTTGTCATCTGCCCATCAGAGTACCCGAGTACCTGTCACCAGCCCATCAGAGTACCTGTCACCTGCCCATCAGAGTACCCGAGTACCTGTCACCTGCCCATCAGAGTACCTGAGTATCTGTCACCTGCCCATCAGAGTACCAGAGTACCTGTCACCAGCCCATCAGCGTACCCGAGTACCTGTCACCTGCCCATCAGAGAACCTGAGTACCTGTCACCAGCCCAGCAAAGTACCCGAGTACCTGTCTCCTGCTCATTAGAGTACCCGAGTACCTGTTACCAGACCATCAGCGTACCAGAGTACCTGTCACCAGGCTATCAGCGTACCAGAGTACCTGTCACCTGCCCATCTGAGTACCCAAGTACCTGCCACCAGCCCATCAGCGTACCCAAGTTCCTGTCACCTGCCCACCTGAGTACACAAGTACCTGTCACCTGCCCACCTGAGTACCCGATTACCTGTCACCAGCCCGTCAGATTACCCGAGTACCTGTCACCAACCCATCTGAGTAACCAAGTACCTATCTGTAGCCCATCAGAGTACCCAAGTACCTTTTACCAGTCCATCAGATTACCAGAGTACCTGTCTCCAGCCCATCAAAGTACCCAAGTACCTATCTGCAGCCCATCAGAATACCTGAGTACCTATCTGCAGCCCATCAGAGTACCCCAGTACCTATCTGCAGCCCATGCCTCATAGAATATACTTCGGGTGTTTTCTTTCCAAAATGGGGTCATGTTGGGGGTAATTCCACTGTCCTGGTGCTCCAGGGCCTTCAAAAGTGTGATAGGTATAAATGAAATTTTATGTGTAAGTTATGCTCCTAGAACGCCTGACGGTGCACCCTGCATGTTGGACCTCTCTATGTGGCCAGGGTGTGAAAAAGTTTCACACATGTGGTATCGCCATACTCGGGGCGAGTAGCAGAATATATTTTGTGGGTTAATTTTTGCTATGTACATGCTATGTGTTAGAAATATCTTATAAATTGACCACTTTGTGTAAAAATAAAAGCGTTTTCATTCTCTTTCCACATTTTTCGAAGACTTGTGAAAAAAAATGAACAATTCAAAAGACTCATAATGCCTCACAGAATATACATTGGGGTGTTTGCTTTCCAAAATGCGGTCATTTTGTGGGTAATTCCATTGTCCTGGTGCTCCAGAGCCTTCAAAAGCGTAATAGATTGTTAGGAAATTAGATGTGAAATTTCTGCTCCTAGAATGCCTGACAGTGCTCCCTGCATTTTGGACCTCTCTATGTGGCCAGGCTGTGTAAAAGTCTCACACATGTGGTATCGCCATACTCGGGATGAGTAGCAGAATATATTTTGGGGGGTAATTTTTGCTATGTACATGCTATGTGTTAGAAATATCTTATAAATTGACCACTTTGTGTAAAAATAAAGCGTTTTCATTTTCTTTCCACGTTTTTCAAAGACTTGTGGAAAAAAATGAACCATTCAAAAGATTCATAATGCCTCATAGATTATACGTTGGGGTGTTTGCTTTCCAAAATGGGGTAATTTTGTGGGTAATACCATTGTCCTGGTGCTCCAGGACCTTCAAAAGTGTAATAGGTCGTTAGGAAATTAGATGTGAAAATTCTGCTCCTAGAATGCATGACGGTGCTCCCTGCATGTTGGACCTCTCTATGTGGCCAGGCTGTGAAAAAGTCTCACACATGTGGTATCGCCATACTCTGGGCGAGTAGCAGAATGTATTTTGGGGTGTAATTGGAAGTATGCATATGCTGTGTGTGAGAAATAACTTCTTGTTATGACAATTTTGTGCAAAATAAAAAATAATAATAATAATTTCTTAATTTTCCCAAGAATTGTGGGAAAAAAGTACAACTTCAAAAAACTTGCCATGCCTCTTACTAAATACCTTGGAATGTCTACTTTTCAAAAGGGGGTAATTTGGGGGGTATTTGTACATTCCTGACATTTCAGGGCCTCAAGAATTGAGATTGGCCATCAGTGCATCAGGTGTGATCAATTTTCAATGATTGGCACCATAGCTTGCAGACTTTATAACTTTCACACAGACCAAATAATACACACTTATTTGGGTTATTTTTTACCAAAGATAGGTAGCAGTATAGGTTTTGGCCCAAATTTATGAACAAAAGTTACTTATTTGCAAAATTTTATCAGAGAAACTAAAAAAGTGTTTTTTTTTCCAAATTTTCGCACTTTTTTAACTTATGCCGCAAAAAATAAAAAACCCAGAGGTTCTTAAATACCACCAAAAGAAAGCTCTATTTGTGTGAAAAAAAATGATACAAATTTTGTTTGGGTACAGTGTAGCATGAGAGAGTAATTGTCATTCAAAGTGATCAGAGCGCTGAAAGCTGAAAATTGTTCTGGGCAGGAAGGGGGTATAAATGTCTTGTATGGAAGTGGTTAAACCCACAAGTGTTTTTTTTTTTACCACTACTATTCCTTTATTTACAAATGCAGCAATTTAGAAATTGGATGAAAGGTTTAGCACTGGGAAACACTGGGAAAAGATAAAACGTGCATTTTATATACAACTTTATAGATCAGACCAAAATGAGGGACAAATAAAGAGGAAAGAGGGACAGAGGGACTTTGTTCCAAAGCAGGGACTGTCCCTCAAAATCAGGGATAGTTGGGAGGTAGACAGAGGACTTCAGATTTCCACTATGACAGCCAGTGCCAGCACAAAACATACTTTTTTTTGTGCATATGCAGAGCAATGTTATCCTGGGTGTTTTTAATAGTATGACAATATGAGAGTGATACTAAATAGTATCCAAAAAATACCTAGCGAATATGCCCATAAGAACTGGCATTCTAGAGGGCTGAGAATCGTGGAACTTTCACCCATTCTATATCTCATCCTGTTCTGCATCCTATCCTTTCCTGTGGCTTACTTTTTCACTGCAGGAGAATTCTGCTTCCAGTACTAATTTTACCTATTCATTTTTTTAAACGTATTTCCTTTTGTACATTTTCGCCTTTGCTGGACAGACATCATTTTATATCCTTCATGTCCTCTGTATGACAAATAGCACATACCGTATTTTTATTTTTAAATTTATTTACTCATGTTTTTTCCTTTTCTACATTGTACAACTCCAACGTCGTTTTTCCTGTTCACCAACCAGGACACTTTTGCTAGTTATTTTTATATAGGACTCCAAGAAAATGTTCACCCTAGAAGTGAGGGTGTCTGGAAATGTAGACAGACAGTTTTCTATAGGGGAAGTGATGTATATGACGAAGATCTAAGATGTCACCAGGAGAGCAAGGTCTAAGTTATTTTGGTAGATGAAGCATAGGGAAATGTGAGGAAGTATTTGGCCTCGTGTGAGGAAGTGAGAGTGTCCTTTGGTATTGGTTTTTGTATTTAATTTTGAGCAGATGCCCAAGAACAAAAAAGCATACAAAGGGCATTGCTACTTCATGAAATATAACCAGAATTTTCAATACATTGTCTGTGTCTTCATTGGAAAATTGACCCGCTTTTTTTTTTTTTGGTGACAAATGTCAGAGCTTGAGGAGGAAATCTTCTCAAAGGGCAAACCATACATAATAACGGAATCCGTGAAATGTACACGCAGGGAACCGTATAAGAGATGACAAAAAACAAGAGGTAATTTTGAAGTAAACTAATTACCTGAAGGTAGCGTCGCGCTCTGTGGCGCCTCTACACTGGCTTTCTTTCCAGCTACGAGCGCATGGGGACTGGTTTGGCACCATATCACGGGGCAGTCTCCGCATTGGTGTTGGCGCCATCCATCCCATTTTGCTTGCGTGCGTGATGTTGATAAATTCAGCAGTGCATATAAGGGCACCCTCCTTGATGGACAGGCATCTGTCTTTCACAATCCCAGGTCACCACACACGTCTATTGTTCCTCATTTTGGTTGGCAGGTTTCCACTCTCTCCCCTTTTGGTTTGCCTCACGTGGTCTTCTTCCTTTCTGGCTCTAGCACCAACAGGCTCCCTTTAGGGGCCCATTCTTTGCTCATTTTTCCATTTCTTGTCACATTGTTTGGTTTCACTCTTTACCTATTTTCTTTCTTTCAATTCCCTTCACCTATCCCCTCCTGGGGATCTCATACTCACTTGTGTACTGACACGCATCATTCTCTCCAGTCATGGTTCGTTTTTTGGCATACCTTGGTCTACCCTTCACCACAGACTGATGCCTGCCTGTCGGGGGTTTCCCTGTGTGAGATCTGTCACGAGGTACTCTATCTCAGCTCCTGGATTGGACGGTCCCTGCATGGGGATGTCTTCAGCCCCCAGTGTCATAACATCCCAGCATGGAACCCTGTAATTAGCACATGGCGCACAACTCCCTGTTACCCTGTTGTTATTCTCATCTATTATGAGTTCATGAGAGTCACTTAGAACTCTAATATGTCATTGCAGAGATGCACTACACGCTTGCTCCTGATGAGTGACACCAGGTCACAAAACGCGTTGAGCCAACAGATGTCGTGTTTTGATTATAATCATGTGCTATCTACTCTATAAATTCACTGTGGATTATGTATTTGTTTCATGAATGTATGAATTCCTGAATACATTCATTGTTATATTGATTGTCTATGAAAAAATGTTATATATGTTACATTAATTCTATTCAATATACCCAATCCTCCTTTAATGTTAGGGATTAGAGTAATTGAAACTATGCAGGTATTTTGTCTTTTATCCTTTTTATATATTTATACATGAATTCTTGAATATTAATTATTTACAACAAATATCTACATTATTTTTGACCCATCGTGCACCTCATTTAAAGTCCCGCCCCTCTGTTCGTAATTACCTAAAGGGGCTCAACTATATGTGATGGGGTCACACAGCAAAAGCAAAAAAGGGACTCTCTAAGGCAGTGCCCCCCCCCTCCCCAATTCAAGAAAGGAGTTCTCCATCCACACAGACCCCCTGCCCAGAGAAGTGTAATAAATAGATAAATAAGCCATACGATGATAATAAATATACACAAGCATAATCTGTTCCAGGAGAATGCTTGTAATCCAAATCACTTGTATATCCAAGCAAGTTTCCCCATAGGAAACAATGGAAACTCAGTTAATTCGTTCCACAGCACTGCTTGTCAATGCAGTACTGTATGTGGCCTGAGGTCCGGGGGCACCTGGTGTATGCAATACCATATGTGGCCAGATGAGTGGTGGCGCTAGTGAGCCTCGGAAACGGCCGGAAACATTTGGAAATGCTCAGGAATTTACACTTTTGGTATTTCCAAGTATTTCCGCATGCTTCTGATGGCTTCCGAGGCTAACCAGCGCCCCTGCACCTTTGGCCACATGCAGTATTGCATGCACAGAGGCTTAAAAAGGAACTGCAGTCAGCTTACAT
The DNA here is from genome assembly GCA_018402905.1 of Glandirana rugosa. Lineage (NCBI taxonomy): Eukaryota > Metazoa > Chordata > Amphibia > Anura > Ranidae > Glandirana > Glandirana rugosa. Next base: position 51,249 of record BLSH010031997.1, on the reverse strand, counting down.
AATTGGTAATAAAAACGTCTTTGCCATTCTGAAGCTTCCCTCCAACCACTTTGCATATTATTTTATATATACTGTGATTCTGTACTTGTCAAATATGCTGTAGAAATCTTCCTCCACTGTCTGGCTGCAATCATTTTAACTGTGGGCAGCTGAAGCTGCTGCCCGTTCACTCCCTGGATTTACACAGACACACAGAGGCACACCTCCAGCTCTGCAACCATGCAGCTCTCATTGGCCCTCTTATGACTCATCCCCCCTCCCTTCCTGGCACACTCTCATGAGAGTGAGAGAGAGAACTGTGCATGATGTCAAACGCCGAGGCATTTTTCCAGGCAAGAAACAGGAAGTGGGCTATATAAGGTATTTACTGGCAGAAAAAAATATATTTTACTATACAAAGTTAAAACAACAAGGGCAGCGGATTTAATAGATGGAAAGATGAAAAATGACTGAAGTTCCGGTTTAATTCTGCTTGTTTTGTGAGACAGCACTCACAAACTGTACTGATATCATATGCTGGACACACGAAAAGCTGTCAACCATTTTGTTCAGATGTCAGCCATGACAGTTTTAGCCTAACAGACTCACTGCCTCCTCCCTTTTTAGTATGGAATTCCAAAAGTCTACTTTAAAAGGAACATGTCATCTTAGCTAAGATGCACCAACGTGTCTGGTTTTGCTAGCAGTCATATCGTAAACCAATAAACAAATCCATTAAGAAGATAGAGCAGGCCATCACAGCATGCTCAGAATTAACGAGGGCCATAAAGGGACACAGAGCCACAGTGACCTTCCAGAGACCCCTACCTCATGCTCAAAACTCAAAGAAATATACACCGGATTTATCAATTCGGATAGGAACGTGACATCTTAATAACAAGTATATATTTGAATGCAGAATTTTACACTGAACAAATTAAGTCTAAACACTGCTAGGCCTGATCACATGAGGGACCTCTGGTAACACTTCTTCCTCCTAGCTAAAGTAGAGATTGGAAACCTGTCATGTTTAGACTTGTTGGAATGCAAAATTCAAATTGGACTATAATTGATCAGTTGCAGGAATGCACCTTGTACATATTGCCAAATATGAATATTGGTACAGAAATTGTATATCAGGGAGGGTCGTTATTCCATGGTCAGCCCACAGGCCCTCCTTACCCATGTGAGTGGTCATTGGCATATGGCCCCACCCCGTTACTCCCAGAGAAAAAGGGAATGGAAAGGACAGTGTTCAATTCTCCGTTTACCATCAAACTGCGAACATCTGAGAACCCGTATGACTCATCAACCAATCTCTGTTCAATCACAGACATTAACTGCAAGTATCTTTCTCCCTTCAATTCTGCCTTATCTCTTTGCTGCTGTATATTATGTCTTTATTGCTTTGTAACACCATTTTTCTGTAAATATTTTATTTGCACCAATTTTGGACCTTTTCATTATTAAACCTTATTCTGAAAAGTGTTAATCTTGTCCCTAAAGCTCTTAATGCAAGTTATAACGAACCTGTTCCTTGAAGAGTGCTACTGTTTAGGATAAATCATCTGAATATTACTGTCTGTGGTGACAGTGTGTGTTACTGGCGATTATTCTAAAATCATAAATGGTATTGCTAAAGTTCCTCTTGCTCCGCCAAAGAGGCAGTGGCATTGAAAGGGTTATTTGCTTGAATTTGCCCGCTAACAATCGCTCGCAGGCTGCTGGCACATAGATTGTGGTCCCCCAAGCTGGGAAATCTGTGTGCTGGAAGCAGCTGAGAGTGGCATTGTTACGTCAGTGACAAGCGCGGGGTGAGATTGGCCGTCCTCTGTCACGAGTAGAGTTGAGCGGACACCTGGATGTTCGGGTTCGTCTGGTTCGGCAGAAAAGTTCGGGTTCGGTACCGAACTTCATCTGAACTTGACCCCGGACCCCAAACCCCATTGAAGTAAATGGTGACCCGAACTTTTGGGCACAAAACTGGCTGTAAAAAAGTCCTGGAAAGGGCTAGAGGGCTGCAAAAGGAAGCAAAATGGGGGTAAGGAGTAGGACAAGTGTCCTACAAACAAATGTGGATAGGGAAATAACTTAAAATCACAAAAAATAAACACAAAAAAAAATGGGAGGAGGAGGTGGATGTGGAGTAGGAGCCTAGAGGTTGACTAGGCCGTGACCGTGGCAGTGTAGGTGAAAGTGGCAGTGGTGGAGGAGGAGGAGGAGGAGGTAGCCAACACTGTTATTTGTTTGTTTGGTTTTTATTTTCTAATTGGGGTAGCCCCCAAAATATTGAGACATATTAAAAAAAAAAACAAGTATACCAATGGCTGTGTGAGGACGGTCTAAATGTCTGTTCTGCACAAGGTACAGACAAGTCTTGTTTGATCCATGCCTGGTTCATTTTAATAAACGTTAGCTTGTCCACGTTGGCTGTGGACAGGCGGCTGTGCTTGTCTGTGATAACGCCCCCTGCCGTGCTAAACACACATTCAGACAATACACTGGCTGCAGGGCAGGCCAGCACCTCCAAGGCATAAAGGGCAAGCTCAGGCCATGTGCCCAATTTGGAGACCCAGAAGTTAAATGGGGCAGACCCATCAGTCAGTACGTGTAGGTGTGTGCACACATACTGTTCCACCATGTTGCTAAAATGCTGCCTCCTGCTAAGACGTTGCCTATCAGCTGTTGGTGCTGTTTGTTGTGGCGGACTGCTGACAAAGCTTTTCCACATTTTGGCCATGCTAACCCTGCCTTCTGAGGTGCTGGCAGTGCCACAGCTGAGTTGGCGAACTCTTCCTCCTCCTCCGCCTTCGCCTTGTGCTTCCACAGAGCCCCCTGTGTCATTTGGGAATGCCCTCAGCAGCGTGTCTACCAGCGTGCGCTTGTAGTCGCGCATCTTCCGATCACGCTCCAGTGAGGGAATTAAGGACGGCACGTTATCCTTGTAACAGGGATCCAGCAGGGTGGCCACCCAGTAATCTTCACAAGTTAAAATGTGGGCAACTCGGCTGTCATTGAGCAGGCACTGCAGCATGTAGTCGCTCATGTGTACCAGGCTGCCCAGAGGCAAAGACAAGCTGTCCTCTGTGGGAGGTGTATCATCTGAATCCCCCTGCCACGCTCCAGTGATGCACAGGAGCTGCGTTGGGTGCCACCCTGCTGTGAATACGGTTCCTCCTCCTCATCATCATCTTCCTCCTCCTCCTCATCCTCCAGAACTGTGGCCTGGCTTGAAAATTTTTTACCTAGCCTATGCTGGTGCAGGAACCCACCCTCCGAGCCACTTGTGAATGACTGGCCTGATAACCGTGGAAATGACCCCTCTTCCTCCTCCTCTTCCTCCTGTGCCACATCCTCTTCCATCATCACCCAAAGTGTTTTTTCAAGGAGACATAGAAGTGGGATAGTAAGGCTGAGAACAGCGTCATCGGCACTGGCCATGTTGGTGGAGTACTTGAAATACCGCAATATGGTACACAGGTCTCGCATGGAGGCCCACTCGTTGGTGGTGAAGTGGTGCTGTTCTGCAGAGCGACTGCAGCTGAAACTCCATTATTGCCTGCTGCTGCTCGCACAGTCTCTCCAGCATGTGCAAGGTGGAGTTCCACCTTGTGGGCAGGTTGCATAGGAGGCGGTGAGCTGGAAGGTCGAAGTTCAGCTGCAGCGCAGACAGGCGAGCAGCAGCAGGATGAGAACGCCGAAAGCGCGCACAGACGGCCCGCACTTTCTGCAGCAGCTCTGACATGTCCGGGTAGTTTTTTAGAAACTTCTTCACCACCAAATTCAGCACATGCGCCAGGCAAGGGATGTGAGTCAAACCGGCTAGGCCCAGAGCTGCTACGAGATTTCACCCATTATCGCATACCACCAGGCCGGGCTTGAGGCTCAGTGGCAACAACCACTCATCGGTCTGTTGTTCAATGCCAGTCCACAGCTGCTGCGCAGTGTGGGGTGTATCCCCCAAACATATCAGTTTTAAAACAGCCTGCTGTCGTTTCCCCCTGGATGTGCTGAAGTTGGTGGTGAAGGTGTTATGCTGAGAGGATGAGAAGGTGGTAGAGGAGGAGGAGGAGGAAGCACAGTAGGAGGAGGAGGCAACAGGAGGCAAAGAGAAATGCCCTGCAATCCTCGGTGGTGGAAGTACATGCGCCAAACGGCTAGCCTCCTCAGGCCCGCCCACCACTACATTTGCCCAGTGTGCAGTTAGTGAGATATAGCATCCCTGCCCATGCTTACTGGTCCACGTATCAGTGGTTATGTGGACCTTGCCACATATGGCGTTGCGCAGTGCACACTTGATCTTGTCCCCGACTTGTTTGTGCAGGGAAGGGATGGCTCGCCGGGAAAAGTAGTGGCGGCTGGGAACCACGTACTGTGGGACAGCCACCGCCATCAGGTTTTTGAAACTGTCCATGTCCACCAAACAGAATGACAGCATTTCAAAGGCCAGGAATTTTGAAATGCTGGAATTCAGGGCCAGGGATGGCGGGGGGGGGGGGGTATACTTCCTCTTTCTCTCCAGTGTTTGGGAGATGGAGAGCTGTAAGCTTCCATGGGACCGTGTGGAAATACTTGGGGACGTGGCGGGCATGGTGGCGTTGCTGTCACATGCCCTGTTTGCTGGGTGGCAGGTGACACTGGCACTGTAGAGGTGGAGGAAGAGGCCAAGGCAGCAGCAGAAGAGGAAGCAGGAGGAGGCCAAGACCTTTCTTGGATTTTGAGATACTTATATCACTGCAGCAAGTGCTTTGAATTTAGATGCCTGGTCATTGAGGTTGTGCTCAGGTTTAGAACATTTGTGTCTCGCTTCAGGCTCTGATTGCACAGTGTGCAAACCATTTGTGTCTTGTAGTCAGCACATTGTCTGAAGAACTGCCACGCCGGGGAACGCCTTTGAGCTGCCTTTGGTGTGCTAGGTCCCCGGGTGCGGTGAGTAGTAGCAGGCATACTGTCCAGGGTATGCTCGCTCCGCTTTTGCAACCTGCTTCCTCTTTTGCTGTGCTGGTGCCTCTGTGCGACCACCACCTCTTCCTCCAAACTGCACACGTCACTTGCATGACCTTTATTCCATGTGGGGTCTAGGACCTCATCATCCTCCACATCATCTTCCACCCACCCTTCACCACTGCCCTCCTTGTCAGTCTGCACACTGAGGAAAGCTGCGGCAGTTGGCACCTGTGTTTCGTCATCATCAGAGACGTGCTGAGGTGGTGTTTCCATTTCCTCATCCTGCAACAGAAGTGGTTGGGCATCGGTGCACTCAATGTCTTCCACTTCTGGGGCAGGGCTTTGTGGATGGCCCACGGAAAGCACACTAGCAGAGTCATCAAAAAGCATAAGAGACTGCTGCATGACTTGGGGCTCAGACTGCTTGACTGATTTACAAGGGGTTGAGGTGAAAGACAGATGGCCACGGGGTTCAGGTGCCAACTCTGAGCTTTCATCAAGGGACCGGGTAGGAGACAATGTGAAGGAACTGGAAGCATTGTCAGCCACCCAATCTACTATCGCCTGTACTTGTTCTGGCCTCACCATTCGTTGAGCACCATTCGGGCCTACCATATAACGTTGAAGGTTCTGTCGGCTACCTGAGGAAGGTGTTTTACTTGTGTGTGTAGCTGGCACAGATCGACCACGTCGTATCCTTGCAACAGGAGCTTCAGCAACACCACCAACACCAGCAGCACCACGACCACGTCCCTTATTTGACCCTCTCCTCATTCTGGACACAAATGTACTATGTAGCACTATTTATTAATACTAAAAACAAAAAAGAATAATAAATGATTATTCTTTTTTTATTTTTTTAAAAAAAAGAAAATTGTAGATGCACTTTTTATTTTTGTGCAAGAAATGCACCGCTCACACCAGCAGCAGGAACCTCTCCACCGCTCACACCAGCAGCAGGAACCTCTCCCTACACCAGTATGAGATGATTTTAGAACGATAATCTGTCTTTCACAGCACTGACAGGAACCTGTCCCTAATGCAGTAGTAGATGGTTTTAGAACGATAAACTCTCCCTCAGAGCACCAACAGGAACCTCTCCCTAATGCAATAGTAGATGGTTTTAGAATGATAATCTCTCCTTCAGAGCACCAACAGGAACGTCTCCCTAATGCAGTAGTAAATTGTTTTAGAATGATAATCTCTTCCTCAGAGCACCAACAGGAATGTCTCCCTAATGCACTATAAGATGGTTCTGAACGTTAATGTCTCCCTCACAGCACAGACAGGAACGTCTCCCTAATGCACTATAAGATGGTTCTGAATGCTAATGTCTCCCTCACAGAACCGCAATGAAGGTCTCCCTAATGTAGTCTGAGATGGTTGTGAACGCTAATATTTCCCTCACAGTACCAGCATGAAGCTCTCCCTACTCTAGTCTGAGACGATCTGACACGCGGCGCTACGCGACTCCAGCCTCATATAGAGGCTGGGTCACATGATGCACTGGCCAATCACAGCCATGCCATTAGTAGGCATGGCTGTGATGGCTTCTAAGGGCAAACTAGTGAAAAGCTTGTTGATTGGCTGCCCAGCAGCTATAGAAAAGGCGCCAAAAGTACCCGAATACCGAACCCGAATCCAGACTTTTTTTCAAATGTCCAAGTTCGGGTTCGGGGCACGGACACCCTAAAGTCCGGTACAGACCCAAACTTTACAGTCCGGGTTCGCTCAACTCTAGTCACGAGTTAGTGTGGAGGGCAGGGATCTGATACCTGAGTTTGTCACACAAACCGAGTCAAAATTTTTTTAAAAAAATGCTTGTCTTTCAAAATGCACGTTAACCTCATTACTCGTGAACCAAGGTTCTACTGTATATATTATTAATCTCAAAGTTTTGGTAATAGTGAACCCTTGGGGTACACAGATCAATGGATACACATGTTGTATAAGGGGGTGAACCTCATGACTAAATGCCACTGCCACAGTTCACTATCCACCATATAATGACTAAATATTATCCACTTCAGCCCTGGAAGGTTTTACCCCTTTAATGACCAGGCCTATTTTTGCGATACGGCACTGCTTTATTTTAACTGACAATTGTGCGGTCGTGCAACACTGTACTCAAATACAATTGATGTCCTTTTTCCCACAAAGAGAGCTTTCTTTTGGTGGTATTTGATCACCTCTGCGGTTTTTACTTTTTGTGCTAAAAACAAAAAAAAGACTGATCATTTTGAAAAAAAAAAACAATATTTTTTACTTTCTGCTATAAAACACATCCAATAAAAAATGGAAAATATCAAATTTCTTCATCAATTGAGGCCAATATGTATTCTGCTACATATTTATAGTAAAAAATAATCCCAGTAAGCGTATATTTATTGGTTTGTGCAAAAGTTATAGTGTCTACAAACTATGGGGTATTTTTATGGAATTTTTATTTTTACTAGTAATGGCGATCAGGGATTTTTAGCGAGACTGCGATATTGCGGCAGACAAATCTGACATTAATGGTCTTTTCACGTGGGTGTTCAATTTTTTGTTCAGTTTAGTCACTTTTTTTGTAAAAACGGATACAGATGTAAATTTTTGCATTCGTTTTCGTGTCCATTGACATCCGTTTTTCATCCGTTTTTTTTAAAAAAAAGTGAACTGAACTAAAAACCTGAACTGAACTAAAAGACTGAACTGAACTGAACATGTTTTTGGTTAAAAAAGGGATGTCAGCGGATCGGATGTAAGCGGATCGTCCACTAACATCCATTTTTTGACCCTTCCGTTTTTTTTTTCACTGAATAAAAATAGGGTCTTCTTCCGTCTTAAAAAACGTAACTTAAAGGAGGCGAATGTCAGCGGATGTCAGTGGATGATCATCCGCTAACGTCCGCTAGCCCATAGAGATACATGTGTGTCTGTTTTTCATCCACCAACGGATGGAGGAAAAATGTACATACAGAACACCCGCGTGAAAGGGGCCTAAGTGACACATTTTTGGGACCAGTGACACTAATATAGTGATCAGTGCTAAAAAATGCTTTGTTACTGTATAAATGACACTGGCAGGGAAGGGGTTAACATCAGGGGCAATCAAAGGGTTAAGTGTGCTTAGTGATTAGCAGGAACACAAGATCTCTCTCTCCCCCTGACAGAACGGCGGTCTACCATGTTTACATAGGCAGAGCGTTGTTCTGCCTATCCAGCGAACGATCGCAGGTGGCCGGCCGCCATGGCAGCTGCCAGACCTGCCGATTGGCTCCTACTGTGTTCAATCACAGTGGGAGTAGGTCTCTGGCAGCACACACGTGCGACCCAGGAAGAGGAAACAATGTACAGATATGTTGTTTCGCGTACCCGGGCCACCCTGCCGCCATGAATGTACGGTGGGCAGTCTGGAAGTGACTGGGTCATTAGATCCATGAAGCACTGATGTATATAACTATTTCCCCAGAACTGGAAAGTCTGCTAATGTGTCAGTGACAGGATAAGGAAGGATTGATAGAAGGGGTTAAGTGAACATGGAAAAAGGCAGATTTTTCCAGAAAGTATGAGATCTCACCAAATCCTTCCTTCCCAGTACAGGGTTCCCAGACAAACTTGTCCAAGATAACTAAGAGAGTCCCAGTGACTAAAGTAGGGTGTCTGTGTCCCCTGGACGGCCACTGGGCTCAAGGGTTAACCGCCAGGAGCCAATAAAAAAGGGAAAATCTGCACTCAGGTTCTCCTCTGTGTACCTTTCTGGGCTGGGAGTGACAGTGACATACTGACTGAAGTGACCCCTATACAGTCTTGTAAGTGCCATGCCACCCCTATACCCCTATAATATCACTGATATTGATAATCATTAACCCTGGATCTACAAGACAGTTACGCTATCTGTGGATGAAATAACCTATAGCCCTTTTTATACCCCTATACATCACCTATATAATGTCCTTTGGTTCTGATTACCCATTCTGATAAAGCCCACTTGATCTGATAAAACTGGCATATATAACCCCGCCCCCCCCCCCCCCCTCAATTCTAATAAAGACCCTATTCCCTATTTTGATAAAATCACAATTCCTAATCCCCCCCCCTCCCATCCCATTTCACATTCTGGTAAACCCCCTAATATTCCCCTTTCTAATAGTCCTTGTCCATTCCCCATTGCTTGGGATTTAGACACCAGACAGGAACACTCAGAACTCATATCACTTTCCCAAGTACTACCCGCGGATCATAAGATGATTCACAAATTAACAAAGAGAGCCTCCCGGGATCTCCCTGGGCATTTAATCCCACCTTGGGGTCCGGATCCCTTCGAGAATGACATGGATGTCATGGACAGACGGTGTCAGTGTCACTGACACACTGTGTGAGCCTGTTGCTGCCACCTCCTGCCTGGATCACAAGTTCAGTTCAGCACCAGGGTGGCTGATTCGCGCTTGCGCCAACAGTCAGCTGGTCTGGTCGGATCCTGTCTCCCCTTGCCCTGCAATCAGTGGCAGTGCAATGTGGGCTCTGGGGCTCGCCTGGGCTGGCTGTCTGCATAGCTCCCAACTCTCCCTGTTTTTGAGGGACTGTCCCTGATTTGGAACAAAGTCCCTCTGTCCCTCCTTCCTCCTCATTTGTCCCTCATTTTGGTGTAATCTATATAGTTGTATATAAAATGCACTATTTATCTATCAAAAAGTATTTTACAGTGCTAAACCTTTCATCCAATTTCTAAATTGCTGCATTTGTGAATTTCAAAATCCAATACAAAAGGAATAGTAGTGGTAAAAAAAAGCACTTATTGGGTTTAACCAATATTTGTTTAGTATAATTCCCCTCTAAGGGACGTGGCAGGGGGTATGTCCCATACCTACATAATTTTGCTAATTGGTGTCCCTCATTCTCATCTCAGAATGTTGGGAGGTATGTGTCTGTGTCACATCGAGGATCAAACAGCTGCCCACCCAATTCGGCGGCTCTCTTCAGGTGCAGGCAGCTGCGCTCAGCATGCGAGTCTGTGCAGGCAAGTCAGTCAGGACTGGCTCCGCTCCAGTCCAGCCCAATACAACCAGCCGGCGGCCGCATAGCCATGTGTGTCCTCCCCTGTTGCTAGTGTAACCTGGCTGACAGCTGGCAACATTATATATTTTTTTTAGCAAAGACCCTAGTGAGTAAAATGGCAATTGCAATATTTTATGTCACACAGTATTTGCACAGCGGTCTTTCAAATGCATTTTTTTTTTGGGTGGAAAAAATACACTTTAATGAATTAAAAGAACAAAATACAATATTTACCCCCAATTTTTTTATACAATGTGAAAGATGGCATTACGCCAGGTAAATAGAAACCTAACATGTCATGCTTTAAAATTGCGCATGCTCGTGGAATGGCGACAAACTCCATAGGCAACGTTTATTTTGTAGGTTACCTGTTTAGAGGAGGTCTTGCATTATTGCTCTCGTTCTAACGTTTGCGGCAATAGCTCACATGTGTGGTTTGAACACTGTTTACATATGCATATATTTACGTATGCTTTTGTTTCTGAGCGCGAGCACTAAGGGACGGGGCACTTTTTTTGTACTTTTTATTTATTTTTTTATCACTTTTATTCCTATTACGAGGAATGTAAACATCCCTTGTAATAGAAATAAGCATGACAGGTCCTCTTTATTGAGAGGTCTGGGATAAAAAAAAGACCCAAATCTCTCCTTTACTTTTAAGGCTCCATGCACACTGGACGCTATCTGGGCTCTCTCAGTGTCGGGCAGGAGACGCTGCTTACAAAATGTTCTTTTGCAGAGCTTTGTATGCACCGATTACCTGCGTTTATCGGCGTCTGCGTTTTTGGGCGTTTTTTTTTTCTTCATTGGCTTCCATTGACTGCAAAAAACGTTGGACGCCGATAAACAGCCGTTTACCAGCGTTAATGAGCGTTTAGCGGCGTCAGGCATTTTTTGTGGTCAAAAGAACGACTTTTGAACACCAATTCAGGGCGTTCAGATAACAGCCCAAAAACGCCACTACTTGATAAAAGACAATTAACGTGCATGTGTGCATGGACACATTGGATAACATAAAGTGGCGTTTTTGGACTGTTAAAAAAAAACGCCAAAACGACTAAAAATGGTCGTATATCAGATACAGTGTGCATGGAGCCTTAAAGCAAAAAAACTGTAACATTTGCTTTAAAAATATATATATATTTACTATAGCTGGGAACTGGAAGTGACGTCAGATGTCGGTCCGGTCCTCCAAGGGCATAGAGACCAGTGGAGGCCATCTTGGCCTCACTTGTCACCATACCCAGCTAACGGCTACAATCGATCGTTCACCAATGGGTCAGGTAAGCCCAGGAACATCTGGGAAGCGGTGGGGGTGGGGGGGGCTTCACCACCCCTCCAGCCACTTCTAAGAGTGATCCCGTGGTGAATACTTCCACGGGATCACTTTTATCAGAAAGAGAATCGGCCATAGTAAAAACAAAATACCAGGGTAATCGGAGCTAGCTGCTGCCATAAAACTGGTATTTAAGTTAAGTAATGATGTATTTTTACTATGGGCCAGTTTGCTCTTTCTTGGACTGTTTGGGGACCAGACTGCGGCCTGTAGGAATAAAAAATGCCCTTGAACATGTGGTCAGTAGGATTAATGAATGCCCCGTGTGACTGGTTGCTCCAGTGCAGTGGCGGCTGGTGAAGTTTTTGGATGGGGGGGCGCCAGGCCCCGCCCTTCCTTTTGACCCCTCCTACTTCTAATAAGCCCTGCCCCTTATAGAATCCACCCACTCCGTCCCCTGTATTCCACATATTGTGTCAGGAGTACACAGCTCAGCATCACAGGACACAGTATAAAGCTCAGCATCATAGGACACAGTATACAGCTCAGCATCACAGGACACAGTATAAAGCTCAGCATCACAGGACACAGTATACAACTCAGCATCACAGGACACAGTATACAGCTCAGCATCACAGGACAAAGTATAAAGCTCAGCATCACAGGACACAGTATACAACTCAGCATCACAGGACACAGTATACAGCTCAGCATCACAGGACAAAGTATAAAGCTCAGCATCACAGGGCACAGTACAGGCGGTCCCCTAGTTACAAACATCCGACTTACAAACGGCTCCTACTTACAAACGGAGGGAGACAACAGGAAGTGAGAGGAAATCTACCCATAGGAAGGGAAATTCACTCCTGTAAGAGTTATTATGGAAAAAGGGGTCTCCACTGATGCTTTATCACCAATGTTTGCTTCCAAAACAACCTAAAATTTTCAAAATCCAGTTATCATTGGGACAGGAAGTGAGATGAAATCTTTTGAACAGAAACATAGACAGCAAAACAAACATTACTGGGGTGTTACCCCTTCCCTATGCTATCCAAAAAGCTTAAAAATATATTTTTTGGCTGAAGCTACACTTAAAAAACGTACCTGTTCCGACTTACAAACAAATTCAACTTAAGAACAAACCTACAGTACCTATCTTGTTTGTAACCCGGGGACCGCCTGTATACAGCTCAGTGTCACAGGACGCAGTATACAGCTCAGTGTCACAGGACACAGTATACAGCCCCAGCATCACAGGGCACAGTATACAGCCCCAGCATCACAGGGCACAGTATACAGCCCCAGCATCACAGGACACAGTATACAGCTCAGTGTCACAGGACACAGTATACAGCCCCAGCATCACAGGGCACAGTATACAGGCCCAGCATCACAGGACACAGTATACAGCTCAGCATCACAGGACACAGTATACAGCCCCAGCATCACAGGGCACAGTATACAGCCCCAGCATCACAGGGCAAAGTATACAGCTCAGCATCACAGGACACAGTATACAGCTCAGCATCACAAGACACAGTATACAGCCCCAGCATTACAGGACACAGTATACAGCTCAGCATCACAGGACACAGTATACAGATCAGCATCACAGGACACAGTATACAGATCAGCATCACAGGACACAGTATGCAGCTCACCATCACAGGACACAGTATACAGCTCAGCATCACAGGACACAGTATACAGCTCACATCACAGTATACAGCTCAGCATCACAGGAGGGGGTAAATTGCAGCCAGTATCACAGGAGGGGGTAGATTGCAGCCAGTATCACAGGTGGGGTCACTTATGCAGCCAATAACACAGGTGGGGGCATTTATGCAGCCAATAACACAGGTGGGGGCAGTTTGCAGCCAATAACACAGTGGGGGCAGTTAAGCAGCCAGTGACACAGGTAGGGGCAGTTATGCAGCCAGTGACACAGGTGGGGGCAGTTATGCAGCCAGTGACATAGGTGGGGCAGTTATGCAGCCAGTGACACAGGTGGGGCAGTTATGCAGCCAGTGACACAGGTGGGGCAGTTTTCAGCCAGTGACACAGGCGGGGGCGACGTATTGACGGGGGTGGACACAGTGACCGATGTATTGACGGGGTGGACACAGTGACCGACGTATTGACGGGGGCGGACACAGTGACCGACTTTTGACGGGGTGG
>BLSH010031997.1:20740-31932 GCA_018402905.1 Glandirana rugosa | reverse complement strand
CAGGAAGCAATGTCAGACATTGCTCCAGTCCTCCAAGAGTATAGAGCCAAGTGTGGGCTATCTTGCCCTTAGTCAACTTCCTGCCTAGCAATCGGCCCTACCGGATCAGTTCCGGGCTCAGAAACAACGACCAGGAGGGGAGAGAAGAGACACCTCTCCCACCGTTTGCGACCACTTTGATCTGAAAGCCGGCCACCTAAGGGAAAAAACAATACCGGGGTTATGGCAGCCAGCTGCTGCCATAACAACGGTATTTAAGATCAAAATTATGATGTACATTCCCACTTAGGTGGTCAGCAAGTGGTTTTAATCTACCCAGTGCCAAAACTCTACTGCCATAGAATAGAAAAAGAGCAGCGCCAATCTAAGTGCAGCAGTATAAAAACATCTTTATTAAAAAGACAAATGGCAACTCACAAGATAAAAGCGTTGTCAGCGCATGTGTGGCAATAGGCCTTGTGTAGAGGTTCATCCACTCCTTTCAGAAGGACAGGCTGCAGGCGGGGAACACTGGTGGCCACTGGTACTGGCTGAGCTGGTGGCTTCCAGCACTTCCAGGAAGCATTCGTGCTCCTTCCTCAGGCAATAGCAAAACTCTACTGCCAGAGCGCATTTATGGTGGCAATGGTAGTCCTAGACTAAATGGATATGCACTGTCCAAAAGACAATGAGCATGGTAGAGGAGGGGGCAGGGAAACAAAGGGGGCTTGCAGAATAAGCTATTGAGAGAGAGCTCCAGGAGGCGGAAGAAACACGTGGGAGAAACACATTGTGTGAGAGCAGGGGGGTGTGAGAGAGCCTGAGAGAACTTTGGAGAGAGTGACCAGAACTGGGACACACAGACCCGACCAGGAGAAGTTGCGCGGACTGGGAGACCGTGAGTTGGAAGACTGATTGCGAGAGCCAACGGGAACCTGACAGGGGAAACCATAAGTGTGGGACTGATCAGGAGAGGCAGTGGGGGCACAGAGGGTGTGATAGGTGGACAGGGGAAGCAGTAGGTACGGGACCAGAGGGAGACAGGTTGATCGGGGAAGGCTACAGGAGATGACAAGCAGTACAGGGGTGACCGAGCAGGAGGAGCAGAGCAGCCACACACACACACACAGATAGTTTTCTTTGTGAAACCAATCTGTGTTGTGTGTTTTTGTAGCTGGGAGTACCTTTAGTACCTGGGGGGTAACTGGGAGTACCTTTGTACCTTGGAGTACCTTAGTGACTGGGAGTGCCCTTAGTACCTGGGAGTACCTTAGTGACTGGGAGTGCCCTTGGTACCTGGGAATCCTTAGTACTGAAAGTGCCCTTAGTAGCTGGGAGTATCTTAGTACCTGGGAGTACCTTAGTGACTGGGAGTGCCCTTAGTGCCTGGGAATTCCTTAGTGACTGGCAGTGCCCTTAGTACCTGGGAGTGCCTTAGTACCTGGGAGTGCCTTAGTGAATGGGAGTACCTTTAGTGCCTGGGAGGAACTATGTAATAATTATTACAGGCGGTTATCGTTCTTCTCCCAGTTATCATTCGGGCCCTTTAAGAGCATCTTTGCACAGTCCCAGTTAACCTGCATGCAGTATAGGTACAGTATGGGTACTGTATAGTCTTGGCACAGGTGCGAAGTAGATGTGGTTCAGATGTGGTAAAGGATTGGTATAATGCAGACTAGGGTTGGTATAAGTGTAGTCCAGATTTGAAATAACATAGAGTGCAGTATGGGTGCGGTATGGATTGGGTACACTTGGTGTCCTGCTCTCAGTGACTCAGTCTCTGCTATCAGTGTCAAAAATAGGCAGATAGTACTCTCACCAGTTCCCAGGTTGACACTTGCTGTAAAAGGGGGCCCCGTCAGTCTCTCAGTCTATGGGCTTGCTTGGCTTTAGCACTTCCCCTGCTGGCTGGAGGAGAATGGTGCAGCAAAACATTAATATCACAGTAGAAGGAGAAAGGCAAATAAGCAATATCTCCTCCAGGTTGTTGTAGCCCATAACCCGACTACACAGGAAAGGTATGTGTTGAGGTATGCATATAGCCTCTGTGGTTAGAGTTAACAATCAAAATTGCAATTTGGCTCCATTTGCTCCCAAGCCATGCTGCCTGTGTCTATAAAGGTAAAAATGTTTAGGCTTTATAACCACTTTTGTCAGTAGAGAAAGGTGTTCATCCTTCTAAGACAGTAGCAAAAAATGGAAGCATGTCCGGAGTGCGAATGTCCAAATCCAGCTGTAGGCCTAAGTATAATTTAATTATCCCTGAATACTGTGTCCCTCAATGAATGAGAAATAAATATTTTTCCATGACAGTGCCCAGCTTCCTATCCCCATGCCTTTTTTAACAGTAGTTTGGATGACTAGGGTATAAAAGATGCTTTGTTCTCCTGACTGCTGGACCACCACCCCACCACTAACCGTTTCTTAAGAAAAGACACATGAAACCCAAGATGGAGTTTAATGGCCATAGCAGCCTTTTATTAACAACATTAAAAATAATATATCAACATATAGACATATGAACCTATAAACATATGCAACATATGAACAACCAGAACAGTCTGACAAATAGGCATCTACTTCTAGTACCTGCATAACGCTCCATAAATCACACATCCGAAGACACTGACCAGGCCGGTTCTTGTTTTTGTTGTTTTATTAGGGGAAATAACTTGGATGGGTATAAGGGGTGACTGTGGGATGCCCAATAAATTATGGTACAAAGATCCCATATACACGCCTGTATATGCATGCTTCACTGCAGACTCTCCCTCTGCAGACTATTGCTCCTTTCAACTCTCCAGCACTTCACTTTCTGACCGTTACTCTTATAGTTCTCTCACCACACAGAACTCTTTACTTTACAATCCTTTGCTTCTCTCCAGCTCAGAACTTAGTTTTCAACCTGAAGGGAAATTTATCAGGCTTCCCTATACCCTTCTGTTCACCGTGGTTAGCATGTGGTGAGGCCTACCCTGTTTCAGCAGGACCTCAGGAACACCCATTACAGGCCAGGGATCACTGAATGTGCTGGAAAGTACTTTGGTGCTACAACTCCCAGCCCATCCTCTGTCAGGTCCCATCGACCAGCTCTCTGGTAGTGACTCTCCTTTCCCTTGACTGGCTCCCAGGGCTCCCACAGACTGTCCACTATTCCTCTCCCAGCCTGCTCCAGCACTCTCTCCTCCAGTCCCAGGGACCGTCACTCACCCCACCGGTGGATACTTTAAAGTTACTCTTCTCCTGTAACACTTCCATTGTTCTCCTATTCCTCGTGTGCGGCTCCAGGAATCACTCTCCTTCCTGGCTGCACCCGATCCCCAGGCCCCAAGGTCACACTCCCCAGACTGGGGGCGACCTCCCGGGTAGGGGCCTGCTCCACAGCGCCTCTGTTACATCTCCAGACTTCCATCCGACACTACTCCTCCCAGATTGGGCTGACTCTGAGTATATAAGGAGGCCTGCTCCCTGCCAACTCTGCTTGGGGATTGGTCAGGGCTCCTTAGAACACTCCAGATGGCTCCACCCACCTCCCAGCTCTCTGACCAGAAAACCTTCTCCAGGTTTCTAGAAAGAAGTGGGAAGTT
The DNA here is from genome assembly GCA_018402905.1 of Glandirana rugosa. NCBI lineage: Eukaryota > Metazoa > Chordata > Amphibia > Anura > Ranidae > Glandirana > Glandirana rugosa. Next base: position 28,366 of record BLSH010031997.1, on the reverse strand, counting down.
CTGGTGACCTCATCTGTTAAGTCCACCCAATCCTCCCTGAGCTTCTCCTCCCAGCCCAGATCGAAAAAGTCAGGCCTGCACATTACAGTCAGGCCTGACTAAATTTACCTCTTCTAGCCAAAAACCCTGCTAGAATATGCACCTATACTATGGGGGCGCTACACATATATAAAACTGGACATACTCCCAAACCAGGAATGGGGAACATCTACACTCTCTCCCCCATGGGGAGCTGACCAGTCTCAGATTGCCTAATCCAGAGGACCACCAACAAGTCCGAACACTGAATGTCCGGGAACTGAAAACCATTCGTGCCCCATCCGAGACATTGGCTAATTACCCAATCCGCTATGCACCAATGAAAGCCAAGACAAACGCCACCCTGACAATGGCACTTCAAAACCTGAAAAAACATAGGGAAGGAAACGCCTGAAACAAAAAACCCAACAACTCAGGAGACACCGGCCGTCAACCATCAGGCCGCAGTAGACCTTGCCTAATAGCCCCCGCAGGGCTCACTGACCCAAATTCTTCAGCATAATCTGACCCAGGGACTTGAACAAGAAAGCCAATCCCGCAAAGGTGCGAGTGACAGCTGACACACCACAATACAACATGCGAACTACAGCACCCGAGACCAAACATCCCCCATCTGAATTTACACCACCAGCCTCACTAACTAAACCGTACTATGCCTACCATGTCCGAGAGTAAGTCGACAATGTGTACTCACTCACCGTATGCCAAAAATGGAAATCAATGAAAAGAAATCCCCCGCAGCCCAACTGGACAAGGGATATCGATGTACTATGCCCCCGTTGCAAACCTACAAAAAAATTGGCCCACTAGAAATGATAGAGAGCATATGCCAAAGAATCTTTGCAACCAGGAATGTGAACAGCATACCATAAAGCAGTCAAGTAAATACAGGCCAACACCAAACATCCAAGTAAGCATATCACTATCAGAGAAGAAGCCAACAACTGTTGTTAGCCGATACACCCCCCAAATTGTACTCACCCATTGCTAAATTACACATCCCACAGTTCCACGGGCTAACAATGGGAAACAGCTCCAGCAAAACACAGTTTAGCAATACAGTGACCCTGAAATATATCCCATAACCAGCCAAATTGGCCACATAAGTAAAGGCTCCAAGTCAAAAACTGCATGAAGACTCCTACATTCAACACTGACCAAGCTCCCAGGAAAGCCCAATATGGTGAGCCAGCGCCCAACAAATCCCACTCATAGCCGCCGAAGCCCGTGACAGAACAGCATACCCATGGGCAAGATTCAATAGACTAATGCACGTTTTTCCCCAAAAGGAATTGTAGTTGACACAGAGAGGGACTACCCTATGCCTAGCAGACCTTACTGACTCTTTCAGGTACCCCAGTTTTACTTCCAGCAAACGCATTCCATGGCCTAAGTATCAAGCACAAAGCCCAGAAACTGTGTCATGGAAAAGGACCCTCCATGTGATAGGGAGCCAAAGGGACCCCAAAACACTCCGTTACTTGTAGGACTGTGGCCAATAGTGTAGCGCCAAAGCACAACATTCATCCAAGTAGCGGATGACCATGGGATGCCCAACACTACTATAAAAAGGGGCCGAAAAGTATCCAACAACGAACAGTAAACGGAACACCCCAGGCAACTACAAACAATCAATAAACAACCTAACCAGCAGACGCAAACAACAAGGGTGCGCCAGTAAAAAAGAAAGGCGGAGCACGCAACTGCAACTGTAGACTCGCATGAACGTCCCTTAATGTACCTTTGCTGAAGCAATGAAAATAAGAATGGGAGCCCTCATGTCAGAAGCGGCAGGATAAGCTGAATATACAGGTGCCCGCATCGAACTGAACCAATTCCCAGCTCACGCTGACATCATCAGCGTCATCCAAAGACTGATGTCTTTATGGTCTCAATGCAAGGACGGCCGCACTGCCTTACTCTGCTGGAACTGCGCATCTTACGGCAACCAAGCCACTCCACCATAAATCCGGTAAGCCTCCCCGATGGTGTCCCCATAGCAGAAAAACACCAAACCGCGTGCCAGGGCCTTCTCCCCAATAACACTGGCAAAAATCGTTAAAGCCTGTGGCCAATTAGTAAAACTATGTGGGATCAGCTGATACCTACTTTTTTCTCCTCCTCCTTCCTGCGTTCGTCCAGCTACACCCAATCCAAATTGAACTTTTTCAACAGGCGCAATGGAGAAAATCCACACATACTCACCTCTCCATATTTTGCCGTGATGTCTGGCTTCAAGTGCGCACCCCACAAGCTCTCGAAGCATACGTAGACCTTACACTTGGCAGAATCCGTCGCACGTAACCTGTCCACATCCTAATGCCTTCCTCCCCCTTCACATCAGATATTGCACCGCCCTCAACTACAGGTAGTGCAGATGAGGCAGCTAGTGGCAACTTAGTACCCCTGGATGGGGGCGCCACCTTGTCCACCTCCAAAACAGGGGTTTCTGGCACAGCCAACATGCCTACGCTTGATGAAACGTCAACATACACTCCCATTGACCCTGCGGTCTCAGATTTGCTAGTGCCTTATGCCACCGCAGGGGCCTCCACATCTGGAGGTCCCGCACCCACAAATGTGACCCTCCTTCTGCCACACCACTAGCCGGATCTGCACCCATGCTGCCTAAACCCGCTACAGTACCTGCTGAAGATGCCCCTCAACCCCCCCCCCCCCCCAGCAACCTGCCTAATTCCCAGCTGCATAAAATACATGAGACATAATTACCAGGCTGCACAAGATGCCAGCCATCAGTCCAGGATCCACTGTTGCTCCCCCTATACAAGGGTTCCTCAGCTGCAGAGTTTGTCCTCCAGCTCTTAGTGGCCCATCCATCACTGACATAGTAGCCCGGAGCCACTGGAGACACTGACACGCTAGGCTCTCCTTCTCTGGGATGGGAGCCAGGAATCCGCCACCTCCTGCCTAATGTATGCCGCTCCCGCTGCTGAATAGCAGTGAGTATCTGCAGCAAACAAGAGCACCAGTCACCCCAGGTAACAAGCTGGTCCCCGCAGCTCTTACTCTCCCGCACTAGGCCCCCAGCAATGCAGCCGAGTTGCTGCAGGGGACCGCTCTCAGGTCCTGAAAAACAGGGGATGCAGTGGGGGGGGGGGTAAAAGGGGGGAACTGAGCCATGTGATCACCCCCCTCCCCCCGAGGATGTAGCCGACTGCAGAGATTCCTCCCAGACCTCCCCACTGCCGTGACTGTTCATGGTTATGGAGAGGGGCCCGGAGGGGCCCTAGCGAAGCTCCCTAGTCAGCGCCAAAAACGGGAAGCCATAGCAGGACCCAAGAGCTCTGGAAGACATGATTTCCAACGTGTCAAGGCAGGAGGGAGAAAAGCAGAATGCTCCTGCCATGCTCCCTCAATCACCTCTCTAACCTGATGCTGCAGCCACTCACTGCCATCACCAGCCAACGCAGACCGCAGCTGGGACAATAAAATGTCCAAGGCACTCAGCTCTGTTCTTTCTGTTCCCAGTTGCAGTTGTGTCAAACACGCTCTCCTCTGACTGATGACCTGAGACCCTCCTACAGATCACCCCTTTCTGCAGCCCCACTTGCTACCGCCCACTCCACCAATCATATAAGTGCTATTTTAATAATGCTAAACTGCCCAGAAACACCTTCCCCATACCAAACCACTTTTAACTCTGTCATGCCTGCCCTGCGTTTATTCTTTTTCTTTTCTGACTCCAGGCCTTTCTTATTAGCACTAAAAATAGGCACAACTAACAAGATTTACCTCCTATTGATTTCAAAAGTATTTGCCACTAAGTTTAGGTTGATGGAATTTCAAACAGGATTTGCCAAATCCGTATCAAACCTGAGCAGATTCGCTCATCCCTGCTTCTGGATTCAGGATTTTACACCATCCTGATGGGCCAGGCGGGGATGTCCCTCAATGTACAATGAGAAAGAAGGTAAGAATCTTCTATAGCGGAAGAGAAATACAGTATAATGGGCTCCATTCACAGAACCAGATCACATGTGGTATGTAGGTGTTTTCCCAAATACCGCATGTGATCCTGAAAATGTCAATTCACTATTGCTTTACGTGGTATTTACCATATAAAGCAAAAATGCTTGTTAAATACCGCATTAAACAGAAGTGAAAGATAAGACACAAAATAATTTTAAAAAATGCATGCAGTAAATAAGTAGTGGTCCCAGCATGCGATATTTAAAAAACCGGCAGCCGTCAGCATCCTTAACAACCAGTAAACAACCTGGATGTTAAGGAGCAGGTGGCCGCCCCGTCCTTAACAACCGATGAGTCATCAGCTGTCAGTGGGCTATAAAAATTAAGAAAGAAAGAGTGGGGTATGGATTTTGCCAAAATTTAAAAAAAATGGTGTGGGTCCCCCCCAAAATCCACACCTGACCCTAATTTGGGCATGCGGCCCAGTAGGTCAAGAAAGAGAGAGAGACGAGCGCGTGCCCCCTCCCCCCACCCCATGAACCATCCAGGCTACATGCCCTCAACATGCAGCAGTGCTTTGGGGCAGGGGGGCTTTGCCATCACCAAGAACTATCAGAAGGTGGCGGCGGGCATTGTGATTGACGATGGATCTACACTGGGGTACACTGGGGTTTTTTAAAAACTGCCTTCTGTCATTGCTTGGAAAAGGTTCTGGTATAGATTTTGGGGGGGACCCCACGCCATTTCTTTTCTTAATTTTTATTGTCTGCATTTTTTTTTTAACATTCAGCTGTCAGCAGGGAATTCCGCTGACGGTTGTTGACTCATCAGTTGTTAAGGACGTGGGTACCGCCTGCTCATTAACAACCATGACACTTGTTATGGACGCTGGCAGCTGCCCGCTCCTTAACAACCAGCTAGTGACAGCCTGTGGTAAGGATGTCAGCTACCACTGCTGGTAAATTACTACTATAATACCACATGCCCTCCTCTGCCCTCCACCTATCTCATAAGAATGTATGTGCTCCCACTGTGGAGCCTCTTATAAGTTAGAGGTAGGGACTAGAGGTAACAGGGTGCCTTGGCGGGGCCTCTAGCTTACACATGCATTTTCAAATGTGTGCAACCAAACCCCTGTTTTTAACGCATACTGTTAGACAGTGTAATTTGGCTGGTCGCAAGCTGGTTGGTAAGTAGAGCTTGGTTTTTCCTTGGATCCATTCATTCATTCATTTTTGCTATAATACCACATAAAATAACTCATGCAGTATTTTAGTGGCATTTTTTTAGTGAAGGATGATTGAAGGTTTTGGCTGATGGAAGATGACAGTTTTCTTTTCACTGAAATGTCAAAAATGTACAGGCGTAGCACCTTCCTAGGTAGGTGCTAGAAGAGAGTGTAGTTTTTGGTCTTTCTGCTTACCAGGAAGATGGTCAGGTAAACTTAGAGTGCTCTCTGCCTACCAGGGAGCAGGATCTATTGGTTAGGTCTGCTCATTGTGCTCAGGTACAGCTCGGCTTGTCTGTCCGTTCCCCCCCTTGTCCAATAGGGAGACATATTCGACAGTGGGAGGGGTAGAGTTGCCACCTCATCCCTTTAAAACCAAATACACATTAATCACACAGGTTCTGTGGCTGATTAACCACTTGCCTACTGCTCACCGTCATATGACGGCGGAGCGGTAAGCCTCTTGTTCTGGGACGACGTCATATGATAAGCCGGGATTGCGTGCGATCGGGTGCGCGCATCCCGGCTCTGTCGGTGTCGGTGTGTCCCCAGGACACACCGCGTCACCGACGGGGGTGAACAGCCATTAGCCATGGCTGTTTACCATGTGATCGGCCATGACGAAGTCACAGGTGATTACAAACGGCACTTGCCCCATTCGCACGGCGCATGCGCGCGATCTGGAGCGCACTGCTCGTGCGTGTCGGTGGTGCCGTGTTCCCAGGGAACACTGCCTGTCACCGACACTGGTATCAGCCACCAGCCGGCGGCTGTTACCTTGTAATCGGCTGTGATCTACTTCACAGCCGATCACATCCAATGTAAACAGAGCGGTAACTCACTGTTACCAGCTCTTCTCTTCTCACACAGTTTCCAGTGTGAGGAGAGAAGAGCTGGGATCATTGAGTTACTGATCTGTACAGTAAAAACATACACTGACACTTCACCCTGCCCCCCCCCAATGCACCTGTCACCCAACAGTCACCCCATCTGCCCCCATAAAGTGTAACTGTCATCATAAAGTGTACCTGTCATCACACTGTCATCATAAAGTGCACCTGTCATCCATCACCCGTTAGTGATCATGGCCTGTCACCCGTCAGTGACCATGGCCTGTCACCCATCACCCATCAGCAACCATGGCCTGCCACCCGTCGCGTGGCGTGTCACCCATCAGCGACCGTGGCCTGTCACCCGTCACTGACCGTGCCTGTCACCCATCAGTGACCGTGGCGTGTCACCTGTCAGTGACTGTGGCGTGTCACCCATCACCTGTCAGTGACTGTGGCGTGTCACCTGTCACCCGTCAGTGACCGTGGCGTGTCACCCGTCAGCGATCGTGGCTTCTCACCCAGCCAGTGACCGTGTCACCCGTCACCCATCAGTGACTGTGGCGTGTCACCTGTCACCCGTCAGTGACCGTGGCGTGTCACCCAACAGTGACCGTAGCGTGTCAACCGTCACTGACCGTGGCGTGTCACCCGTCACTGACCCTGGCATGTCACCCGTCACTGACCCTGGCGTGTCACCCGTCACCCATCAGTAAATGTGGCGTGTCAACCGCCACACATCAGTGACCATGGCCTGTCACCCAACACTTACTGTGGCCTGTCACCTGTCACCCATCACTGACCATGGCCTGTCACCCATCAGTGACCACCGCCAGTCACCCGTGACCTGTCATCCGTCACCCATCAGTGACCACCACCAGACACCCGTCACCCATCAGTGACCACCGCCAGTCATCCGTCACCCATCAGTGACCACCACCAGACACCCATCAGATGTGTAATTTATGTCCCTAGAATACCTGACGGCGCTCCCTGCATGTTGAGCCTCTGTATGCGACCAGGCTGTGCAAAAGTCTCAGACATGTGGTATCGCCATACTCAGGAGGAGTAGTAGAATGTGTTTTGGGGTGTAATTTGTGGTATGCATATGCTGTGTGTGAGAAATAACCTGTTACAATGCCAATTTTGTGAAAAAAAAAAATCTTCATTTTGCAAAGAATTGTGGGAAAAAATTACAACTTCAAAAAATTCACCATGCCTCTTACTAAATACCTTGGAATGTCTACTTTCCCATAAATTAGTGATCACCCAAAAAATAAAAAACATGATATTTATTTTTTACTGACTTTTAAAACACTTTTTTACGAAAAAAGAAACAAAGACAGTTTTTTAAATCGTTTAATCACTAAAATGAAGTATGTATATCCACATATAATAAACCAGGAACACTTTCAATATCTCAGATGTTTGATACCACGGTTAGTAACTTTTAACTAGTGTGGACTACATGACTTCCGGATAGATTAAAGAACTCTGAGATTGTTCGGTCCTTTCATGTTTATGGGGGGTTTACTGGGGAAAAACCTTTCATCTGTAAGGTTCCATAAATCATTCTCCGTACCACTTAAAAAACTTCAA